>JAWZYT010006823.1:0-12500 GCA_034508575.1 Petrolisthes manimaculis
TTGAGCACATATGGAATACATAGAGAGAATTTCCAAAAAGGTTTACTAACACACACACACACACACACACACACACATACATACACACATACATACATATACGATAATATTCAAATACAAAATACACAAAAATATAAATAAGTAAATCACCTGTAGTGGTCTGCGTCCTCTTGTTTCCTCTTGTCGTAGTCCATCCATGCTATAAGGGCATATAAGATAATAATAATAATAACAAATCATGCCTCACTCTGCCTTAATCTCTCTCTCTCTCTCTCTCTCTCTCTCTCTCTCTCTCTCCCTTAATCTCTCTCTCTCTCTCTCTCTCTCTCTAATTCTATATTTACTATCTAATTATTATCAGTTTATGTATGCAAATTAAATACAGTTACAATCTATACTAAATATACAACCTGTATGATCCTGTATATATTTAAGGTTGTAATTATCTGTATTATTATTAATTATTATTATTATTGTTATTATTATTACGTTATAACAATAAGTTTATCTAAGGAGTTTGTATATATGTGTGTATATGTAGTGATATATTTACCAACCGTCCTCTTCTTAGCTGATACTCAATCTGTAAAGAAGAAAACGAACGTTAATATATTTTGGTTTGTAACTTCGTGAGGTTAAAAAAAAAAAAAAAAAAAAAAAGGTAAAAAAAAAAAATATATAAAAAAAAAAAAAAAAATTATATATATATATATATATATATATATATATATATATATATATATATATATATATATATATATATATATATATATATATATATATATATATATATATATATAAAAACAAGCAACATTAATGTATGTGTGTATAAATAAATGTTGAGCACATATGGAATACATATAACACACACATACATATACGATAATATTCAAATACAATATGCACAAATATAAATACATATAAATACATATTATATAAATACATATAAATACATACTATACACCTCACATCAGAATGCATAAAAAGTATACATATATAATAATAATACATATATAATAATAAAACGAATATATATATAAAAAAACACGAATCATTAGTTAGAAAAAAAAAAAACGAATATATATATATATAAAAAAAAAACGAATCATTAGTTAGAAAAAAAAACACACATATATATATTTAAAAAAAAACATGAAAATATAATGAAAAAAAAACACGAATATATATATATATAAAAAAAACACGAATCATTAGTTAGAAAAAAACACACGAATATATATTAAAAAAAAACACGAATCATTAGTTAGAAAAAAACACACGAATATATATTAAAAAAAAACACGAATCATTAGTTAGAAAAAAAAACGAATATATATATATATATATATATATATATATATATATATATATATATATATATAAATAAAAACACGAATCATTAGTTAGAAGAAAAAACGAATATATAATGAAAAAAAAACAGGAATCATTAGTTAGGGGGTGGGGGGTTGAGTCAGCTGTCCGAGGTCTTCCTGCTTAGTCAGCCATAGCCGAAGCTGACTCGGGTCTCAGGTGGGTGGAGAGGTCGCTGGGCCATGTATTCGAATCATTAGTTAGAAGAAAAAAAAACACGAATCATTAGTTAGAAGAAAAAAAAACACGAATCATTAGTTAGAAGAAAAAAAAAACACGAATATAAAATGAAAAAAAAGCACGAATCATTAGTTAGAAGAAAAAAAAACACGAATCATTAGTTAGAAGAAAAAAAAACACGAATCATTAGTTAGAAAAAAAAACTAATATATATATAAAAAAAACAAAAACACGAATCATTAGTTAGAAAAAAAAAACGAATATATATATAAAAAAAAAAAAACACACGAAGTAAGCATTTGTTAGAAGAAAAAAACAAAACATACAGGATAAAAATTGAAATGATTAGTAGAAGAGCGAGTTGTTGTGAGTTTCAGTGACTGGTTGTATGTCACTGGGACCTGGCGAGCTATACTAGAGGGGGCTCCGGCCTCTGCTCTGCCCTGATTTCGGGGAGAGAGGGTTTCCCATGCTAGGAAGGTCACTAGTGAGGAGCAGAAAGCTTCGAATCACCTGGTATTGTTCATTCTGTGTGTGTGTGTGTGTGTGTGTGTGTGTGTGTGTGTATGTATGTATGTATCACGAGTGTGTGTGTGTGTGTGTGTGTGTGTGTGTGTATACCTGTAGAACTGAGGGGTTATAACACACACATACACATAATATACACAAATTAATAATAATAATAATAATCATCATCACACAACATTATTATTTTATCTATTATCAATTTATAAAACAAAATAATGCATATAAATAAATAAATATACAGTGTGTATGTATGTATGTATGTATCCTGCATGGTTATAAATTACAGGACAAACACACACACACACACACACACACACAAACCATAACAGTTCGAATTACGATGGGGTTTCCGTCAAGCCAAGCCGTTATTGACGTCCACACCGTCAACTTTAATGACGTCGGCTGTAATGTGAACCAAGGATATTTTTTGCACATAGAAAAATAAATTAAATAATATTAGTGAATTAAATATTGACATTTGTTATTGTTGGTTATTGTTATTGTTATTATTATTAGTTATTAATTGTTATTGTTGGTTATTGTTATTGTTGGTCATTGTTATTATTGGTTATTGTTATTATTAATTGTTATTATTGTTGGTTATTGTTATTGTTGGTTATTGTTATTGTTATTGTTGTTTATTGTTATTATTGGTTATTGTTATTGGTTATTGTTGGTTTTTGTTATTGTTATTGTTATTATTGGTTATTGTTATTGTTGGTTATTATTATTGTTGGTTATTATTGTTATAGGTTAGTGTTATTAATATTATAGTTATATATATAAAACTACACACACACACATCTATACACACACACACACACACACACACACATACACATCTATGCACACACACACACACACACACACACACACACACACATCTACATCTATGCACACACACACACACACACAGGGGTGATGATGTCTCTCTCTCTCTCTCTCTCTCTCTCTCTTTCTTCTTCAATGTTGTATCTGAAAATATAAAGAATACATTATTTATTTGTCTTGTAAGTGTGTGTGTGTGTGTGTGTGTGTGTGTGTGTGTGTGTGTGTGTTACTATTTATTACTATTTATTTATTAATTTCATTATTTTTTTTAGTGATTTATTCATTTATTTGTCAGTGTAAACAAAAAGGGAATAATTATTACCTTGTTGATTAATTGTGTGTGTGTGTGTGTGTGATGGTAGTAGTAGTAGTAGTAGTGGTAGTAGTAGTAGTGGTAGTGATGATGGTGGTAGTGATGATTGTACAGCCATAAGTTAATCATTTCTGCGAACAAACATGTAATTTAAAAAAAAAAAAAAAAAAAAAAAAAACTTACATTATTAATATCACACATACACGATTTCACAATACAATTATTAACTTCGCAGTCCATAGGTTAATATTTTTTAATTGTCGGACTTTCGGTTTTTAATTTAACATTCGCTGTAATTACATATTTAACACACAAATTAATATTAATAATGCCTAAATGATTAATTACAGTTACTAAACGATTAATTACAGCAACTAAATGATAACAGAATATTATTATTATTACAAAATAAATATTAATAAATATAATTATATACTCACCAAATCGTATCCCTTTCTCCTGGTTAATTAATAGTCACAGTAGGCCTAGGTGGTGGTAGGCCTATACTCTGGACTCTTGAAGCACCTCTCTCTTCACCTCTCCCACCTAGAAGGACACCAGCCTATAGGTGAGGTGGGGGTAGGCCTATACAACAACAACAGCCAGGCCTAGGTGGTGGTAGGCCTATACTCTGGACTCTTGTAGCACCTCTCTCTTCACCTCTCCCACCTAGAAGGACACCAGCCAGGCCTAGGTGGTGGTAGGCCTAGGTGGTGGTAGGCCTAGGTGGTGGTAGGCCTATAAAGCAATAGTTATTTTTTAAGTTAGAGGAAATATTCGTAAACACTTTTAACACGAATAAACCCAAAATTGAATAAATTAGGCAACAATTAATTGAATAAATATATCACTTCAATAAACCCAAAATTAAATTAGATTAAGCCAAAATTAATTTATTAAATATATCCCTTCAATAAATAAATAATCTCTACTTAATCCTGATTGAAGTTTGAACACGAATTAACCCAAAATTAAATTAAATTAAGCCAAAATTAATTCAATAAATATATCACTTCAATAAATAAATAATTCAATAAATATATCACTTCAATAAATAAATAATTCAATAAATATATCACTTCAATAAATAAATAATTCACTAAATATATCACTTCAATAAATAAATAATTCAATAAATATATCACTTCAATAAATAAATAATTCACTAAATATATCACTTCAATAAATAAATAATTCACTAAATATATCACTTCAATAAATAAATAATTCACTAAATATATCACTTCAATAAATAAATAATTCACTAAATATATCACTTCAATAAATAAATAATTCAATAAATATATCACTTCAATAAATAAATAATCCAATACTTAATCCTGGTTGAGGTTCTGTTAACACTGTGATGGTCGGCGGTGAACTGAACTAACCGCCGACTAGATTACTCCCTCACCGACACACACACACACACACACACACCGACACACACACACACGAGAGGAGAGTTGGGAGAGGAGGTTGTCGATGTGTGTAAATTATGAGTTAACATTTCTAGTTCTCCCAACCTTAGTTTTATACCTAGATTAATCATTTTTTGACCCTATATGCAGGGATAGGTGATGCATCTATCCTATAAATTTCATCAACGTATCTCTTATAGATTTTGTGTAAAACGGTAATTAGTGAGATAATTGGAGGTTAGAGAGTGCTTCAAATATTACCACGAAACACAACTTATATAGAAGGAGCTTGTTTGGGGGGAACTGGGGGGTGCGGCAATAAAGGGACAGGCTTGGGGGGGGACTGGGGGGTGCGGCAATAAGGGGACAGGCTTGGGGGGGGACTGGGGGGTGCGGCAATAAGGGGACAGGCTTTGGGGGGGACTGGGGGGTGCAGCAATAAAGGGACACCACTTGTTTGGTGGCGTAGTGAGGAGGAATCAGAAGCCACGAAAAGGTTCATATTATATACACACTGTAACGTACGTCAGTGGTTGTCTAAGGGGGATTACTAACGTTACGTTAACAAAGATGTTTGATAAAGGATAAAGAAGCAGTAATTTTAACAATTATATTATTACTATGATCAAACATGAATAGAATATTAACAATACACAGTTATTACCCAAGAACAATAATTATCAAAGAACAGTTACTACCCAAGAACAAAGTTATTTACATTATATACAAGAACAAGTTACATAAAATCAGAAATGGTAAATAGTGATTGGTGATCCAGCCGTCTTTTCTAACACACATATATATATATACGTTACCACACCATACAAGAAGGGAAATGTTGTCCAAACTCAGTTAATCCAGGAGAGAGGTAACACCACAACTGCTTTCAGGATGAGACTGACTGTGTGGCCTCTCTCCAGAGCTTACAATACTTAGTATGAAGCCCGGTGTGCTTCAGAGACTCTTAACTGGATAGAATATGATGTAGAGACAGCTTCGAGAGGAGTACAGGGTCGGAGACTCCTGACTGGATCGAACCAGATGTGGAGATAGCTTCGAGAGGAGTACAGGGTCGTTACAACACACACACACACACACACACATACAGACACACACATACACACACACACACACATACAGACATTATATACACGATCACGAGGTTGTGTGTGTGTGTGTGTGTGTGTGTGTGTTTAATTAAGTGGTAGTTTTGACTCGTTAAGGGAAGGGTAAACATTAGTCATTTTAGGAGATAATTATTCCTCCAACCTATTCTGGGGGGGTGCGGGGATAGGGGACAGGCTTTGGGGGGGACTGGGGGGTGCGGCAATAGGGGGGCAGGCTTGGGGTGGATACAAAGCCTGTCCCCCTATTCCTGCACCCCCCTAAACCCCCCAAGCCTGTCCCTCTAACACCCACAAACCCCCCCAAGCCTGTCCCCCTATTCCCACCCCCCCCAAACCTGTCCCCCTATTCCTGCACCCCCCCCCAAGCCTGTCCCCCTATTCCCACCCACCCCAAACCAGTATGTGAACTAAACTATACACTATACACTATACACTAGACTATACACTATACACTATACACTATACACTAGACTATACACTATACACTAGACTATTCACTATACACTATACACTAGACTATTCACTATACACTATACACTAGACTATACACTATACACTAGACTATACACTATACACTAGACTATACACTATACACTAGACTATACACTATACACTAGACTATACACTATACACTATACACTATACACTATATACTAGACTATACACTATACACTATACACTACACTATACACTATACACTAGACTATACACTATACACTATACACTATACACTACACTATACACTATACACTATACACTAGACTATACACTATTCACTAGACTATACACTATACACTACACTATACACTATACACTATACACTAGACTATACACTATACACTATACACTATACACTAGACTATACACTATACACTATACACTAGACTATACACTATACACTATACACTATACACTATACACTATACACTACACTATACACTATACACTAGACTATACACTCGTAATACATCATTTCTGACCAGAGTGTGAGGAACAGAAAGCTTCGAATCACCTGCTATTGTTCATTGTGTGTGTATGTATGTGTGTGTGTGTGTGTATCCACTCTCCAGCCACATACTAAAACTCTCTCTCTCTCTCTCTCTCTCTCTCTCTCTCTGTGTGTGTGTGTGTGTGTGTGTGTGTGTGTGTGTGTATTCTCCAGCCACATACACCCACACACGTACACACACACACACACACACACACGTTTGGTTTTCGAGAAACCAAAATTTTGACAGACTCAAAATGTCAAAATTCCATATATGTTAATTTTGAGTAATGGATATGAGAGGGGGGATAATTTTGAGGGGCGGTGTAGGACCAAGGGGGGGGGGGGGAGAAATTTTCGAGATATATGCAAATTTGTATCCAAAATTTTCGAGTCTAATTTTGAGTGTGTAAATATATATGGATTTTGATGAAATTTGGTGAGAAGGGAGAATATTGTAGCTCCATGGGGTGTGATATATTGTGGTGGTGTGGTGGAGAGGTGTGAGAGGTGAGGTGATTTGATGTACGGATGGTTGGTTGTGTGGGTGTGTGTGTGTGTGGGTGTACTGGTGTGTTGGTGTGTGTGTGTGGTAAGGTGTGAGGTGTAGTGGTGTAGTGTCGGTGTGTGTGTGTGTGGTGGTGTGTGGATGGTAGGCTGTGTCGGTGTGTGTGTGTGTGGTGGTGTGTGGATGGTTGGCTGTGTGAGTGTGTGTGTGTGTGGTAAGGTGTAAGGTCCTCACCACTCACTGACGCCTCGCCCGGGCCAAAAAAAAAATTACATATGTGTATTCCTCACATGATATCTTCGTAGCCAGTAGTCCTAGACAGCTGGGGATAGTCTCATTGGAAAGAGGAAGAGTTTCTGCTTAGAATGAAACTAAGTATAAGTTTCTAGGCATTGTAGTTTACACGTAGGTAGTGAGTGAAGTAAAGAGGTTGGTGGGAGGAATGTGTGTGTGTGTGTGTACGGTAGGTTTGTGTGTGTGCGTATGTGTGTACTGTGCGTACGGTAGGTGTGTGTGTGTACGGTGTGTGTGTGTGTGTGTGTGTGTGTGTTAATATTATAGCTCTATATGAGTCTTATAGGTGTTATATAGTTTGTATAACCTTATAATAAGGGATGGATAGAGGATGGGAAGGGATGGATAGAGGATGGGAAGGGATGGATAGAGGATGGGAAGGGATGGATAGAGGATGGGAAGGGATGGATAGAGGATGGGAAGGGATGGATAGAGGATGGGAAGAGTTGAAGAAGAATGGGAAAACTTGATAAATTAAAGGATTAACTTAAATGTTTTTATTATGAAATACGACACACACACACACTTTCTCTTTCTCTTTCTCTCCCTCACACACACACACATAAACACACACACATACACACACACACTCTTTCTCTCTCTCTCCCTCACACACACACACATAAACACACACACATACACACACACACACACACACACAGAGAGAGAGAGAGAGAGAGAGAGAGAGAGAGAGAGAGAGTTTTAGTATGTGGCTGGAGAGTGGAGACACACACACACACGCACACAGAGGTGGCGGCGGCGGGGGCGTCTGCGGCGGGGGCGGCGGCAGCGGCGGCGGCGATGGCGACGATAATAATTAATAGAAAATATATATATAAAAAAAAAAAATAAAAAAAAAAATAAAAAAAAAAAAAATTATTAATTAAACAAAAAAGTTAATTAGCGGCGGCGGCGGCAGGGGAGGCGGTAGCGGGGGCGGCGGCGGCGGCAGAGGCGGCGGCAGCGGCGGCGGCGGCAGAGGCGGCGGTGGCGGCGGCTGCGACTACGACGACGATGACAATAATAATTAATACAAAAAAAATATATTAAAAAAAAAATAAGAAAAATAATTATTAAAATAAAAATAAAAAATACAAATTATTAATAAAAAAAAATTAGTTAATTAGTGGTGGCGGCGGCGGCGGGGGTGGTGGAGACAGCGGCGGCGGCGGGGGTGGCGGAGACCGCGGTGGCGGCGGCGGGGGCGACGACGATAATAATTAATAAACAACAAAAAAAAAATAAAAAAAAAATAATAATAATTATTTAAAAAAAATAAAAAATAAAAATTATTAATAAAACAAAAAAAATAGTTTATTAGTGGCGGCGGCGGCGGCGGCGATGGCAGGGGTGGCGGCGGCGGTGGCAGCGGCGACGACGACAATAATTAATAAAAAAAAAAAAAATATTAAAAAAAAAAAAAAAAAAAAAATATATATATTAAAAAAAAAAAAAAATATTAATAAAACAAAAAAAAATAGTTTATTAGCGGCGGCGGCGGCGGCGGCGGTGGCAGCGGCTGCGGCGGCGGCGGCGGCGGAGGCGACTACGGCGACGACGACGACGATAATAATTAAAACAAAACAAAATATATTAAAAAAAAATAATAATAATTATTTAAAAAAATATATATATATATTTATTTAAAAAATATATAATTAATTAGCGGCGGCTGCGGCGGAGGCGGCGGCGGTGGCGGCGGTGGAGGCGGTGGCGTCGGCGGCTTTGGGGGTGGCGGAGGCGGGGGTGGCGGCGGCGGGGGTGGCGGCGGCGGCGGCGGCGACGACGATAATAATTAGTAAAAAAAAATAAAAATAAAAATAAAAAAATAAAAAAATAATTATTAAAAAAAAACAAAAAATAAAAATTACTAATTAAAAAATAAAAATAGTTAATTAGCGGCGGCGGCGGCGGGGGCGGGGGCGGCAGTGGCGGGGGCGGCGGCGGCGACGACGATAATAATTAATAAAAAAAAAAAAAAAAAAAAAAAAATATTAAAAAAAAAAAAAAAAAAAAATATCAATAAAACAAAAAAAATAGTTTATTAGTGGCGGCGGCGTGGCGGCGGCGGCGGCGGCGGGGGCGGCGATGGCGGCGGCGACGACGACGACGATAATAATTAATAAAAAAAATATATATTAAAAATGAAAATAAATAAAATAATTATTAAGAAATTAAAAAATAAAAATTATTAATTAAAAAAAATAAGTTATATAGCGGTGGGGGCGGCGGCGGCGGCGGCGGCGGCAGCGGCGGAGGCAGCGGCGGGGTCGGCGGCGGCGGCGGCGGCGGTGGGGGTGGCAGCGGCGGCTGTGTGGTGAGGTATAAGGTGTTAGGTGGTTTGGTGTATGGATGGTTGGCTGTGTGTGTGTATGTGTGTGTGTGTGGTGAGGATAAGGTTGGACAAGAGGATAACTACCTTCCTGTCCGTTTATTACTCTAATAAATAAGGCAAGTCTTACCTGTAAAGCAGTTCTCTGGTACAAGGTTTCTCTTCACTACTACAGCCTGTGTCACGTAACACACACACACACACACACACAGTTCCTTGTTAACCATACCACTACTACAGTACTACAGCCTGTGTCACGTAACACACACACACACACACACACACACACACACAGTTCCTTGTTAGCCATAGCACTACTACAGTACTACAGCCTGTGTGTGTGTGTCACGTAAACAGCCCTGACTGATAGTGGTTCACCAGCTGACAAGGTACAAGGAGTGTTGGAGAGTAACTGAACACAGTTCCGTCAAGGGAATTCTACAAACCATTAGAAGACTCACATTTTCGAACTCAGTTCAGTTGCTCTCCAACACTCCTTGGACCCTTCATGGTGAAGCACTATCAGCCATGGCTGTACATAAACTCCTTGGACCCTTCATGGTGAAGCACTATCAGCCATCAGATGGAGAAATTACCCATGGTTTGTGAAAAATCTTCCAACATTTAATAAGATCAGCTCTCAAGAGTCTGCCCTGTACAGAGTACACTGGTTCAGAGCCTTGAGGTGATTGGTATATGATAGGTTTGCTAGGCCGTCGATGTGTTTAGTTCAAAGACGCTGTACTGACTCCAACAACCGCAGGTCACCCAAGTAACCAGTGTTCCAGAATGTTGATCTAAACTCCAATATAGATCTTATATGTGACTTAAAGATAGTTACCATGAAGTCACTGGAGCGACAAAGAGTAGATCTGAGTAGATTATTACCTAATCCTGCAGCTTTGTTAACTGTTGTTCTTATATGAGCATGAAACTTTAGGGTATTGTCAACCAGGATTCCCAGGTCTCTATAGTTTAAATCAGGTACTACAGCTGGTGTAGTAGTCCCACTACAACTTGTTCTAACAGCAATTGGAGTGACAGTGCTGTTGGGAGAGGAGTCTCGCATTGCACTAGTGACTAGAGGACTGTGAGGGTGTGTTTGAGGGAAGCGGATGGGGACGGCTGGCCATTCTTTGATAATTTGTCTTGTGATTGGTGCAGCCAGCACCTCCAGTAAGCGTGTCCCTCTTGTGAAGTCCTTGTTACATTAATTACAGTTTAAAAAAGGCGAATTCACTCCCGCCATGGCTATGCTCTCAGTTTGTTTACGTATGTAGCTGTTGAAGAGCCCGAAGAGCTTGGCGGGGAGGGGGGGGGATGATGGATCAATGAGGGACACTCTTACTGGAGGTGACCAATCACAAGACAAATTATCAAAGAATGGCCAGCCGTCCCCATCCGCTTCCGTGTTTGAGCCAGAAGTAATTTGAGTTTTATTAGACCAGTGGTTCCCAACCGGGGGGAAATTTCCCCCAGGGGGGAAATTTGGATGTTTCAGGGGGGAAATTCTAGTCTGGAATTAAAATTCTGGAAATTATCAGTAGTTATGTAACGCCCGGGAGATATTTTTTTTCCCACGCTCAAATGAAGCGGTTACTGATTCGTGATTAAAGATATAATTTGCTCTTGTATTGCTCACATGTAGTTTACAGTGGAATTTTTCACCTAATTTGGTTGGGGACATTCTTGGCTTCATTATAGGGTATAGCTCTTAATTGTAGTTAAACCACGGGCTGGGATCAAATCGTCAATAATTAGGTTGGCAACACTGGTACATGAAGGGGGAAATCTGGATGGTTGAATTAGGTGCATGGGGAAATTACAGAAAAAAGGTTGTGAACCACTGTATTAGACCATAAAGGAGTAGTACCGTTGAAAAAGCTGCCACCATCAACACACAACAACAACTCGTTCAAATCAAAACAAAAGAAAGAAAGACGTGAAGTGGAAGATGCAGAAAGGAATGTTGTTGATGAAAAGAGTTTATTGAAGATTATTATTGATATACTATTTTGTCCAGTGATGACAGATGACAGGTGTGTATGTAGGTGAATATTGACAGGTGTGTGTGTGTGTACTGTGTAGGTAGATATTGACATTGTGTGTGTGTGTAGGTAGATATTGACGTGTGTAAGTAGATATTGACGTTTGTGTGTAGGTAGGGTATTTTTACAGTAAACCTGGGTTCAGTAAAACGTATATATTAGTATGTTTTACCACTAATTAGGACCATTCTAAGACTATTTTCTTCAATGGTGTTTCTCTCGGAAATGCCCCGTTTTCGAGATATGCCCAGTTTTCATACCCCATACAAACTTGGGGGAGAGCCTGGGAATCCGGGGTTTTGGTTGGGAGAAAACACTATCAGTGTTGGAAATGTTGTAATATTCAAGCCACTTGTGGCTGTATTGGCTATATTTTGTTTTGGGAATACTGTGTTTGAGCATCCTGTATCCATCTATGTTCCTGGATATTTACCCGGTAACTACTTCTATTTGTTATAACGGTTTTATGCCCAGGTTAGGCCCGGTAGTTAGACCAGGTTAGGTCCCGGTAGTCTGTCGTGGTCTAGGTTAGGTTAGGTTAGGTCAGGTTAGGTAATAC
>JAWZYT010006823.1:22500-25354 GCA_034508575.1 Petrolisthes manimaculis
AGGTGCCCACATCTGGTAAAAGATATAGAAGCTAAAAAAATGATAAGTATATTATTATCATTATTATTATTATTATTATTATTATTATCATTATTATTATCATTATTATTATCATTATTATTATTATCATTATTATTATTATCATTATCATTATTATCATTATTATTATCATTATTATCATTATTATCATTATCATTATCATTATTATCATTATCATTATTATTATCATTATTATCATTATTATTATCATTATTATTATCATTATCATTATTATTATTATTATTATTATTTAATTAATGTGAGGTATATTATTATATTATTATTTAATTAATGTGAGGTATATAAGGCAAGGACTGTACAGAAGGGATATTCAAGAGGAGAGGAGAGGATATAAACAAGAGGAAAACATCAAGAGGAAGATATACAAGAAGCTTACGTTTTTACGAAGCGGGTGATAATTTTTTTTTTTTTTTTTTTTTTTTTAGCGGGTGATAAATTTTTTTATTTTTTTTTTACGTTTTACTAGCGGGTGATAATTTTTTTTTTTTTTTTTTAAGTTTTTTATCAGCGGGTGTTAAAAAAAATTTATTATTATTATTATTATTATTATCATTATTATTATTATGAGGTGCTGTAAGATTATATATGTGTTGTTTATTATTACCAAGATTATATTATTATTATTATTATTATGCGTTCTAAAATCATATTACGGTATTTATTGAAATAATTACCATTTTGTTAGCAGTGTTGCCAGATCCGGCTTGGTCCCAGTATTTTGCCCCGGTCATTTTCCGTAATTTACCGGTATCTGTACAGGTTAGGTCCCGGTAGTGTGTACAGGTTAGTCCCGGTAGTCTGTACAGGTTAGGTCCCGGTAGTGTGTACAGGTTAGGTCCGTAGTCTGTAAATAAATATATAGATAAATAAATAAATATATAGATAAATAAATAAATATATAGATAAATAATAAATATATAGATAAATAAATAAATATATAGATAAATAAATAAATATATAGATAAATAAATAAATATATAGATAAATAAATAAATATATAGATAAATAAATAAATATATAGATAAATAAATAAAAAAATAAATAGATAAATAAATAGGGTAAATAAATAAATAAATTGATAAATAGATAAATAAATAGATTAATAAATGATAAATAGATAAATAAATAAATAGATAAATAAATAAACAGTGTGAGACAACAGGTTGTTAAAATTTCACTTCGTTAATTTATCCATTTCTGTGGTATTATTTTCTATATGACTTTCTTTGGGGGGGTGCAGGAGTAGGGGGACAGGCTTGGGGGGGAACTGGGGGGGTGTGGGAATAGGGGACAGGCTTGGGGGGGTGTGGGAATAGGGGGACAGGCTTGGGGTGGGTAGATATGTAATAGAAAATTTTCCTTCTCTCACATTTATCTCTCTTTCTCTCTCTCTCTCTCTCTCTCTTAACATACCTATAATATGTAGTATATAATTTCCCATCTCTCTGGATTACACATATATACTAAATAAAATCGCCATTATTGCACAAAAAAGCAAAATAAAGAATGAAATTGACAATACCACCTGATCAGCCATCTTTGTTTTGATGTAAATAAAGTAAAGTTAAACACCACACACCACCATCGTATCGTACCACACACATCGTATACACCACACACATCATCGTATCGTACCACACACACCATCGTATACACCACACACACCATCGTTCTAGAATAAGGGCCTTAAACTTACGAAAACACGAGGAGAGGAGAGAAAATTCGTACGTCTACACCCCACCGTGGCTAGAAGGTGACTGAAGGCGTTCCTAAAATTCCCACTTATAATTGGGTTGAAAAAAAAAATCCCTAGATTGATCCACTAAAAATTTACCTTAAATATTGAATTAATTATTTTATATAGGATATTTTTTATGTATTTTTGTAATTTGTTATATTAAAATATCCTTTAAGAATATCATATATAATTTTATTTTAATCACACACACATACATACATACATCCTCACTCTATCTCAAATAAGCCTTCGTGGAAATTACCTCTAGATTGTCCCAAAACTTTACCTTAATTAAATAATCCCATATGTACCCAATCTAGAGTAATTACCTTAGAATTTACCCTTGTTAGATCTTGGGTCGATTCCAGTCTTCCTTAGCGGGGGAATACACTATAGAAGCCATCTTGTTTTAAGCATATTTTGACTATAATTATGACTATATATGATGTAATTATAGTTATATATAATTAATTACATATATAAATATATAATAATTACCTAATAATAACTGTAATGCCATTTTAATAAATATAAGGATATGTTTACTCCCCTACCAGTCTGCCATCTTGGTTTCGACCAGAATATTATTGGAACGTAATTTTTTTTTCATTTTTTTCAACATTTAAGTCAAAATTATTTATATATAATAATTTCCCATTAATATTATAGATTTAATTTAATTTCCTACGTAATTTAAAATATAATTAGTGTAAATATATCGTTTATTTACGTACTTATATATAATTTATTAAAGATACCCCTTAACAATATATCATATAGAAAAACCTGGATTAAAAATCCAGGTTTTCTATGATGATTATTTTTAATGGGTGTCTAAGATTTTTTTTATATTAATGAATTTATTATAGATAAATTAATATTAATAACCATTATTGAAAAAAGGGGGGAGAGAGAGAGAGAGAGAGAAAGAAAATATCCACCAACACACACACACACACACACGTAACACACACGTACACACACACACACGTACACACACACATACACACACACTTTCTCAGTACTTCGAGAAACCAAAATTTTGACCAACTAAAA
>JAWZYT010006824.1:0-17500 GCA_034508575.1 Petrolisthes manimaculis
GAGGATGGGGTGATAAATGTCGAGGTGTTTACAAAAAGGGGAATGAGGAGACGATGGAATGAGAGAGAGAGAGAGAGAGAGAGAGACGAGAGAGAGAGAGAGAGAGAGAGAGAGAGAGAGAGAGAGAGAGAGAGATAAGGAGAGGGGAGAGAGAGAGAAAGAGGATAATCGTGTATAAGATAAGAAGAGGGAGGAAAGATAATGAGAGAGGATAATAATTGTGTGTAAGATAAGAGATAGAGAGAGATAGAGATAGAAATAGAGTGAGGTGTGTGTGTTTTGTTTTCGGAAATTATATGACTCGTGTATTAATTTTGTGTATTTCTTTGTGTGTGTGTGTGTGTGTGTGTGTGTGTTATCTTCTTATCAGGTATTTGCTTTATGTGGTCATGTGGTACGATGCTTTGTATGTTTGTATGTGTGTGTTTGTGTGTGTATGTTTGTGTGTGTTTGTATGTGTGTGCGGTTTTCTGAACTTACATTAAAACGTTAAAATTTGTCTCTCTCTCTCTCTCACACACACACACACACACACACACACACACACACACACACACACACACACACATACACAAAATCTCACTATTATTCACGCACTCATGCACATAAAAGCCATATAACCCAACACACACAACCTAACCCAACACACACACAACCTAAGACACACACACACAATCAACCTAACCTAACCCAACACACTCACACACACAACCTAACCCAACACACACACACACAACCTAACACACACACACAACCTAACACACACACACACACAACCTAACACACTCACACACACAATCTAACACACTCACACACACAACCTAACCCAACACACACACACACACACACACACACACACACACACACACACACAAGGCCTGTTTTTAAAGTGCAGGTGGTGGTGTTGGTGGTGGTGATGGTGGATATGATCTTCGTTTTCTGTACCGATGTAGAAGAATATATTATTATTATTATTATTATTATTATTATTATTATTATTATTATTATTATTATTATTATTATTAGTCCTTCCATTTGTTACTCGCAAAAATTATAGGGTTTAGTCCAGTTTTTGTTGTGTGTGTGTGGGGGTAGGTTAGGCTATGTTAGGCTAGGCTAGGTTAGGTTATGCTAGGCTATGCTAGGCTGTTGGAATAGGTTAGGTTAGGTTAGGTTAGGTTAGGTTAGGCTAGGTTAGGCTATGCTAGGCTATGCTAGGCTGTTGGAATAGGTTAGGTTAGGTTAGGTTAGGTTAGGTTAGGTTAGCAGGTGAAGATACAAGTAAGGCAGGTGTGGTTTCAGAGCAGGTGAGAGAGAGAGAGAGAGAGAGAGAGAGAGAGAGAGAGAGAGAGAGAGAGAGAGAGAGAGAGAGAGAGTGTGTGTGTTGGAGGGTTGTAAATGTGTGTGTGTGTGTGTGTATATTGTAAATGTATGTGTATGTGTTCGTGTGTGTATGTGTGTGCATGTGGGTGGGTGGGGGTGAGGGAGGACATACATACATACATACACACATACAGTAGAGCGAGAGAGGCAGGTGTGACTTTAACCCCGATAATATGAACTATCTCTCTCTCTCTCTCTCTCTCTCTCTCTCTCTCTCTCTCTCTCACACACACACTTTTTCTCTATATATATCTCACTATCTCTCTCTCAGCTTCCGGCTTCGAGAAGTTTAAATGTCCCGTAGAGAGAGAGAGAGAGAGAGAGAGAGAGAGAGAGAGAGAGAGAAGCAGTGATTGAAACTTTTGCACTGGAAGGTTAGGAGAGAGAGAGAGAGAGAGAGAGAGAGAGAGAGAGAGAGAGAGATGTATTGTAAAGAGTGTGTGTGTATTGTAAAGAGAGAGAGAGAGAGAGAGAGAGAGAGAGAGATCTATTAATTACACACGGGACATTATCTATTTTTGTAACCCCTACGTCACACTGCACTCACACACACACACACACACTCATTCTCACACGCACTTCACTCTCTCACTCACTCTCACTTCACACTTCCTCACTCTAACACACACACACTTCACTCTCTCTCTCTCTCTCATATGAATACACTTACATACGTATAATTATGTATGTGTGAGAAAGAGAAAGAAAGTGAATATTTCAGACAGAAAGAAAGAGAATTTATGAAATAGAAAGAAAAAGAATGTATGAGGCAGAGAAAAAGAGAGTGAGACAAATAAAGAGAAAGAAAGAATTTATGAAACAGAAAGAGAAAAAAATTGAGAATTAATTTGAGAAAGAAAAAGAGTGAGAGAAAAAGAGTGAGACAGAGAAAGAATTAAAGGATAGAGAAAGAGGAACACTGTGAGACAGAAGAGAGAAAGAGTGAGACAGGAAAAGTGAGAGAAAGAGTGAGAAAGAGAGAAAAAGTGAGAGTATAGACCAAAATAGTTATTCCTCCCTCGTGGTCCCCCCCTCTCTCTCTCTCTCTCTCTCTCTCTCTCTCTCTCTCTCTCTCTCTCTCTCTCTCACTTCACTTCCTTTTTCTCTCTCTCTTTCTCTCCCTCCACTTCCTTTCTCTCTCTCTCCCTCCACTTCCTTTCTCTCTCTCTTCCTCCACTTCCTCGCTCTCTCTCACTTCTCTCCCCCCCCCCTATCCTTTCTCCTCTCTCCCTCCGACCTTTCTCTCTCACTCATTTTCCCCCTCCCCCTTTCCTCCCTCCTTCTCCTTCCTATCTCTCCCCCTTCCTTTCTTTATTATTATTTCTTTATTATATCTTTCTTGCCTTCCCATTCCCCTCCTCTCTCTCTCTCTCTCTCTCTCTCTCTCTCTCTCTCTCTCTCTCTCTCTAACCGTCCATACATGACAGTAACTATTATGTATGAATATTGTATGATTGTATGTGTGTGTGTGTGTCAAAGTTATAGAGAGAGAGAACGAGAGAGAGAGAGAGAGATAGAGAGAGAGAGAGAGAGAGAATGTGTGTGTGTGTGTGTGTGTGTGTGTGTGTGTGTGTGTGTGTGTGTGTGTGTGTGTGTGTGTGTGTGTGTGTGAAGTTTATTTTACAGATAAGCAAATATTTTAGTGAACAAACACACACAATCAAAACTACACATACATACACACACACAATCAAAACTATACATACACACACACTCACACACACACACACAATCAAATCTACATACATACAGGCTGACACGAACACGCACGCACACACACACACACGCAAAAAGGCAATCCATAAAACTAGAACCCAGTAGTCACACACACACACACACACACACATACCCGATCACTTATTTACAGACACGCACACACATACATACATACATACACACGTGAAAGCACCTATAAACCACATTTCACACACACTTATTTAGTCACGCACACACACGCACACACACGTGAACGCACTTAACCACACTTCACACACACACGCACATACACACGCACGATCACTTATTTTTGTCACACACACACACACACACATATACACACGTGGAAGCACTTAACCACACTTCACACACACACACATGATCACTTATTTACACACATACACACACACACACACACACACACAGCTGCACCTTTGCTAATCATCGCAGCACACGTCTTACTCTATGTGCTGAGGAACACACACACACACACACACACACACACACACACACACACACACACACATGGTAAGACTAAGGTAGTTAAATATTAAAGAGTAGACACATACACACACACACACACAGATAACTAGGTGGTAAATACATACACACACACACACACACACACAGAGAGAATATGTAGTTGTAGTACACACACAGATATATAGTTAGTAAATACAATACAATATACACACACATACACGGATAAATAATTGGTAAATACAATACAATACACACACAAACATACGCACACACACACACACACAGATATATAGCCTACTGTAGTTGACACACAAACACACACAGAATAAACTTATATAATAATTAAGTAGTATGAAAAGTGAGAAAAATTAATGTATACAGTAATACTTATAAACACACATGTAAGTATAATCAACAACAACAACAAATAAATAAATTACAAAAGGAAACCAAAAATATTATGAAATTTTTTATCATCAACCCTGGAAAAATCTGGAGCAACTGATTCCTCCAAACTATTCCAAGCAACAACAACAACAACAACTACTACTACAACAACAACAACAGGCCACCAGTATTTTGTTTTTGTTTATATTTTTCTGGTTGTGTGTTTGGTTTTGAAGGAATCAAAACACTTCAATCTATCCTATTTACGTATATACTATTCCCTTAAAACACACACACATAGACTATCCCCTTAAAACACACACACACACACACACACACACACACAGACTATCCCTTTAACACACACACACTCACACACACAAATACTAATACCTTCACAGTAAGCCAGGAAACAAAATGACTAGGCTAGATGCACAATAAAAACAAATGGTGTCTTTTTTTGTTGCTGTTTTTTGTTGTTGTTTGGAATAGTTTGAAGGAATAATAAGTTACTACAGCTTTGTCACCAATATTGTACTACTCACTCCCTCCCCCCCCTTATATTAAGATTTTTAATAATATATATACACACACTGAGAGATAATAAGTGTAAGGGTATGTAGCCTAGTCGGAAAATTGGAGAAATGAGTCCTTCAAATATTGCCACGAAACATATACACACACAGACAGACACCTCTATGGAAGGTGCTTGTCTCGTGGCATGGTCAGGAGGAATCAGAAGCCTCTATCTAATTTTCATACACGATCACAGGGTCCTTACTTAAATTAACTGAATTGACAATGTTACAACATAAACAAATCTTACCCTTAACAAAAGAAGTACAACAATAGATAATGTAAATGTACGATATTCTGTCAACCTGTACACACACAACTGTAAATAATGTAAGGTATAGATTATGGAGTTAATTATTTACCCAGTAACACAACACACGCCTAATGTAGAGCACTGGAAAAGATATTATTAGAATAAGTACAAAATAATGTACGTATTAATTAGTCCATATATATAATTATTATATTACAAGGTGGAGTACACTACTAAATTATTAAACCGTACACAAATAATACACATATATAAATAAATAAATAAATATGTAGTACAAATCCATGATCACAACAAAAACATCAACAACACAACATCAACAACAACAGCATCATGGAGTAAAGAATATTATTTTTGCGTGTGTATTTTTCATCCTTTACACACAAATAAACCAACCTCTATCCTAACCCTAAATAACAAAACGTAAAATAAAACATGTAGAATAATATTGTACTTACAAAACCGTATCCTCTGCTCTTGCTCGTCTGTCTATCTGTGATTACGACCGCCTCTTCGATTTCCCCGTAAACTTCGAAGTGCTCCCGAAGGCTCTTGTCTGTGGTGTGATAGGGCAGGCCACCGACGAAGATTTTGGTGAAGGTGGTGTCCTTTTGGCTGAGGGCGGAGGCGTCCAAGGCAGGATGCATAGCAGCGGTTTGCATAGACGCTGGGAGGGCACCGGGCATCAGCATATTGGTTTTATTTGTGTTGGAACGTGTATTGAGGACGGAATGAACGGACTAGAGAGACACCGAGAGATTGCGGCCGTGATATGTCCTGAGAAAGAGACACCAGCAGAGACGAGAAATAACGGGCGTGATTATGTCCAGAGAGAGAGAGTGAGAGACCAGAGACGAGAGATAGCGGGCGTGATGTGTGCTACCAGTGTCACGGGTGAGGACAGACTGACTCCGCTGCTTACTCACTGAAGTTACCAAACCAAACCAAACTCGATCGCACCACACTGCCAACTTCGCCAGGCCCTCTGTCTCTCCTCTATAGTCAGTCGGTCCCCTTCCCTCACACACACACACACACACACATAAACGTGCCACACTTCGCCATACACATAACTACTCATAACTTTTATCTCTGGTGTTTGTTCCCCCTTCTATCCTTCCCTTTTTCCTCTGTGCACTTGTTCAACACGTAATAATAATAATAATAATGCTGTGTTTTCCTCCATGTTATGATTCTTTATTTACATGGGGAGGAATGAACGTTTTATGGGATTGTGAGTTGAGGTGAATAAAAAGAGGTAAAGTTGAGGAACCAGCAGATACTGTATGTGTGCGTGCGTGTGTGTGTGTGAGAGAGAGAGAGAGAAAGATAGAGCCACGTGTGTACCAACAGCTGCATACAGACAGCCTGGCACGTGGCCCCTTCAACCCACACTACACACACACACACACACACACACAGCTGCACCACACTACACCACACTATACCACACTACACCCACACTTTCTCTACCACGCCACACCACACCTCACCACAACACTACACCATACCAACACCACACTACACACACACACACACACAGCTGCACCACACTACACCTCACCACAACACCACACAACACTACACCATACCAACACCACACGTATTATAGACCACATCACACCCACACTAGCTTCCTCTGCCACACCACACGTATTTTATCACATCACACCCACACTTCCTCTACCATACCACACCACACCACACCACGTACACCACACCACACTACAATTATTATACAGCACCACACCACACTAACACTTCCTCTACCACACCTCACCACACCACACCACACCACTTAAGAGGAGTGTCCCTCTTTGGTGAATTGGAGTAAATTATTCCTCCAAAGTATGTCAGGAAACAGGACCAGATTAACATATATAATGGTGGCGTGTTGCTTGAAGTGGTTTGGAGGAATCAGTTGCTCCAGATTTACCAACATTATAAAACATTAATTATATCACAACACACACAACACACACACACACACACACACAATTAAGAACCCTGCATGTGATTGTGTAAGAAAATTGGAGGCTTCTGATTTCTCCTGACCATGCCACGAAACAAGGTGTGTGTGTGTGTGTGTGTGTGTGTTTGTTTGGTGGTAATATTTGAAGAACTCGTATAATCTTACTTAACTTACAAACACACTTATAACACAATAATTAACACATTATATTTGTTTATAACATTTACACACAACACGTGAGATACAGTAATTAATAGCACATTATAATTATCACTTCTTATACCATACATACATACATACTGTACATACATACACATCACCTTTCCAGTACACATACATACATACATACATGTCACCTGTCTAGCACATACACACACATCACCTGTCCCGCACACACACACACGCACACACAAACACATCACCTGTCCAACACACACACACACACACAAAGCTAATAATAATAATAATAATTATGAAAATAATAATGAAAATAATATTGATAATGATGATAATGATGTATTATTTTTTCATTATTATATCTTTCTCATGAGTGAATTAATTTTAGTAGTAGTAGTGGCCGGTAGTAGTAATAATAATAATAGTAGCAGTAGTAGTAGTAGTAGTAGTAGTAGTAGTAGTGGTAGTAATAGTAGTAGTAGTAGTAGTAGTAGTAGTAGTAGTAGTAGTAGTAGTAGTGGTAGTAGTAGTAGTAGTAGTAGTAGTAGTAGTAGTGGTAGTAGTAGTAGTAGTAGTAGTAGTAGTGGTAGTAGTAGTAGTAGTAGTAGTGGTAGTAGTAGTAGTAGTAGTAGTGGTAGTAATAGTAGTAGTAGTAGTAGTAGTAGTGGTAGTAGTAGTAGTAGTAGTAGTAGTAGTAGTAGTAGTAGTAGTAGTAGTAGTAGTAGTAGTAGTAGTAGTAGTAGTAGTAGTAGTAGTAGTAGTAGTAGTAGTGGTAGTAATAGTAGTAGTAGTAGTAGTAGTAGTAGTAGTAGTAGTAGTAGTAGTAGTGGTAGTAGTAGTAGTAGTAGTAGTAGTAGTAGTAGTGGTAGTAGTAGTAGTAGTAGTAGTAGTAGTGGTAGTAGTAGTAGTGGCCGGTAGTAGTAATAGTAGTAATAGTAGTAGTAGTAGTAGTAGTAGTAGTAGTAGTAGTAGTAGTGGTAGTAATAGTAGTAGTAGTAGTGGTGGTGGTGGTAGTAGTAGTGGCCGGTAGTAGTAATAGTAGTAATAGTAGTAGTAGTAGTAGTAGTAGTAGTAGTAATAGTAGTAGTAGTAGTAGTAGTAGTAGTAGTAGTAGTAGTAGTGGTAGTAATAGTAGTAGTAGTAGTAGTGGTGGTGGTGGTAGTAGTAGTAGAAATAATAGTAGCAATATTTTCATTTTCTTTCCTTCATACTACTTAATTATTCTTCTTTCTTCCTGCCACTCTTCCCTTCTTTATTCTTATTACTTTTTTTTTCTCTCTCTCTCCAGGTGTGGTGGTGGTGTGGATACAGGTGTCCTGAACTGTAACTCACACCTGTATTCTCTCTCTCTCTCTCTCTCTCTCTCTCTCTCTCTGTGTGTGTGTGTGTGTTAAATACTATAGACTTATTAGACTCACTCTTTCTTTCTCATCTGTTAAATTCTAGACTCTCTCTCTCTCTCTCTCTCTCTCTCTCTCTCTCTCTCTCTCTCTCTCTCTCTGTACGACCTTATAAAAGAGAGTATAACTTTGTTGACGAATTGAAAACTACGGATTCCTCCATACTATTTCGAGTCATTTTTTGGAGGAATCAACACCATCCATTCAATAATAATAATAATAATAATAATAATAATAATAATAATAATAATAATAATAATAATAATAATAATAATAATAATAATAATAATAATAATAATAATAATAATAATAATAATAATAATAATAGCATAATGACAATAACAAAAATATTTATAATAATATCATAAATGAATAATTAAATAAATGAATTAATTAATAGTTCCATAATTATAATCATAATAATCTGCTTTTGACAATATTAATTTTTCAACCGGTTGGGCGGGAAATACGAATTGATTTTGAGCTGCGGACGTCAAAAAACATATATATACTAAAATTATTATTGTATTGGCGTGGTATATTAACTTTAGAAAGGAAAATAAATCAAGTAGATGAGGAAAAGTGAGAGGAATTATTGGGTTTAGGATGTGAGTTTATAAAAATCATAAATTGCACCGTATAAAAAGTATATTAAATTTCCCGCGTCTTTTATCAGCTGTCGTAATAGTTGTCAACATTTTTCAGATATTTATCTTTAATGTCGTAATTATCGATATATGTGGAATTATAAATAAAACTTTTCCCATCAATCGCGTAATAAATATATTTCTTATATTTTGAAATAGTAGAATGATTATTATATTTGTTCTATTTGTGAAATATATATAATTAAATGAATTCTTATACGAGGCAATATTATTGTTTTGGTTCTCGTAAATGGCTGACAGACCAGCTGGAAATAAGTGTTGCCAAATAATATAATTCATAGCCAAGTTGGGCTACTTTTGGGGAAACCATACCAGCCAAATCGATGTATATGCGATATTTATAGGGCCATATTAAAAAAAAAGATTCATTTGGAGGATTTAGTTGCTCCAGAATTACCAACAAAAAACTTCCCATTATAGGTATTACAAATTAAAGTGGCTATTTTGTATCTAATATTATGTTGGGCGTGAAAAGAGCCCAAATCCGCCCAATACTCCCGTTGACAACACTTTTAGGGGCGGGGGTTTAAAAATGGCTTCTGCTGATGTAAACACTAAACACAGAGAATAATTTGTTGTTTTTATTATTATTGGATTATATTTATTTCACACCTTAGGACTGACAGACGATAATAGTAAGTAATGAAAATTTAAAAGGAATATTTTTACAAGTTGCCACAACTCCATTAAAAAAATGTTACTATTACCAGTGTTTATATTTCACTATTACAAACCACTTTTCTATATTCCATTAATTCTGCAAATGCTGCATAACAGTAATTATCTCTTATAGTTAGGTCCCGGTAGTCTGCCCCAGTTAGGTCCAGGTAGTCACACTAAATCCTTCTAGGAAATATATTTTTTTCCAGTGAAATTCTGTTGTGGCAACTTGTAAAAATTTACCCTTTAATTAAAATAGGAATGTGTTGACGAGATAAACATATTGAGAATCCCTATATATTGTTAAATAAATGAAGAAAGATGAGATTTTGACACATTGTTTGGTAAAAATGGAATGAATTGTCGTTATCGCGTACTATTATTTCTACCTTCATTACCCACTAATTTAGACCATTCTAAGACTATTAATATTAAGGGTATTTCTCTATTAAAGATCCACGTGGCAAACATTTACAATTTGTGTATATTTCAAAAGGGAACAATGTAATAATTATGTTTATGTGCATTTATTTTTGGTATAATAGCATTGTTCCCACATTTTATACATTTTCATGCATATTTTTACTTGTTCTATTGATTGTTGTCCATAATATTTAGAGGAGATAACATTTTTATCCTTACTTGACCTAACCTAACCTAACCAAATCGGTATTTATGTATGTATGTATGTCATGTTGTAGATTTTGCAATATGGTAACTGATAGAATATAGTTTAGCGTATGTATGTATGTATGTATGTATGTATATATGTAATGTAGTTTTGTAATATGGTAACTAACTGATAGAATATAGTTTAGCGTATGTATGTATGTATGTATGTATGTAATGTAGTTTTGTAATATGGTAACTAATTGAATATTTTGTAGTGTAGTGTATGTAATTTGACAAGATAATTTACTGCTTTGTTTTTTTGATACAGATTCAGCAATAATGGTGGTACAAAGAAGTGCTGATTCCTGACACACACACACACACACACACACACACACACACACACACACACACAAGATTCAGACCATGTACGTACACACACACACACATTACCAGAACATATATACCCCCACACACACATACATATACGCAAGGTATACAAATTCGCCCCCCCACACACATATACGTAAGGTAAATACATATCCACACACACACACACACACACACTCAAACACACCCCAAGCTGGAATGACATACGGACAACTGTACATTTGAAGATTAAACGCATCATGTGACGAGAATTAACCTTTCCTGGATAACCCAACTTTTTGTTAACTATTATTTCTGGTGAGTTATTGAAAGTAGTTACAAACCTAACCTAACCTAATCTAACCTAACCTAATCTAACCTAACCTAACCTAAACTAACCTAATATGTATGTGATATGTTTTAAATTTTTGTATGTATAGGATCTTCCAGGCCTGTGATGCACTTTCTATCATCTCTTCACTCTATGTGTATCTATATTCTATACTATTGGTTACAAGTTTATTTGCAGATAACACTGTGTTGCTGGCTGAGAGTGAAAGGGAGTTACAGAGAGTGCTGGATGAGTTTCAGTCTGTGTGTAAGCGAAGAAAACTGAAGGTGAATGTTGGTACAGTATAGGCGTCTTCTATTTATGCCATATCAACCCTGGTCAGGCAACCCGGTTGCTCG
Organism: Petrolisthes manimaculis; assembly: GCA_034508575.1. Lineage (NCBI taxonomy): Eukaryota > Metazoa > Arthropoda > Malacostraca > Decapoda > Porcellanidae > Petrolisthes > Petrolisthes manimaculis. Next base: position 11,365 of record JAWZYT010006824.1, read on the forward strand.
AATCGTCGATTTGGCATGTTTTATTTACACCAGTCAACCCGGTTCACCCCCAACCCGGGTTGCTCTCAGAGCAACCTGAACCAACCCAGTGCAATAGCAGGGTTATGTGGTGGTATCTGGCAACTTTGACAGGTTGCTCACAGCTGACGCGCCAAAAACAAACACTGGTAAGCCCTCTTCAGAAATATATATGACATTTTAGCATAACACGAGACATAATCTTCAAAATACATAAAGGAAATATTATTTTGAAGTGGCATGAGTACCCTAATCAGTAACATTTGAGGGAAATGTCTATTAATGTTTACAAACAAAGGAATATCAACCCGGGTTGGTGGTCGGCGTGTTCTATTTACACCATCCAACCCGGGGTTTTCGGAGCAACCCAGGTTGCCAACCCGAGTTGATCAAGTGGCATAAATAGAAGACGCCTTATGAGTAAGGTGATGGTATTTGAGACGACCAAAACAGAAATAATTGACTTTGCTACACCCTATAGAGTGGCTGTATCAACTGGGACGGAATGTGAGATAACTTTAGAGGGTGAGAGGATGAAGGAGGTGAGGGAATTCAAGTACTGTATCTGGGAACAGTTATGTGTAAACATGGAAGTATGGAAGGAGAAATCAGGGAGAGAGCAGTGAGAGGTAGACAGGTCATAGGATCACTGGGAAGGATTATGAAGGGTAGAAGTGTGAGTGTAGAAGTGAAAAAAGGGACTGAGGAATAGTATAATCCTGCCAACACTGACATATGCGTCGGAGACCTGGACATGGAGTAGGGCTCATCAGTCAAGAATAGGTGCTGTGGAAATGAGTTATCTGAGAGGTGCATGTGGACTTACTAGGTGGGATGGAGAAAGTAATGAGAGTGTGTATGAGAGATGTGGTATGAGTGAGAAGGCAATTGGTATTGAGTGTGGAGTGGTTGAGAAAGTGAAACGTAATACTCTGAGATAGTTTGGACATGTAGAGAGAATGCAAGGTGAAGAGTTTGTAAAGAAGGTGTATGGAAGTGAAGATGTGGGTTTGTGGCACTTGGTGTGAGAGGCAGACCACCAGTTAGATGGCAGAACAGAGTGGAAGAGTATGTGAGAGAGAGAAGTGTGAGGGGGAAGATGGAGCAAGTAAGGAGGGAGTGTTGGAACAGGGTAAACTGGAGACATTTCTACCGTGGCCATCCCCTTGGTGGGAGTTGATGGAGGGTATGAGATGTTGGAGCTATAGATAGATAGATAAATGAAGAATGGAGTACTGTACTGTATATATGATACTATGCCAATATTTTGTTGGTTATTATCAAAGGGCAATTGAAATGGTTTTATATTTATGTTCATTAGAGAACTTATGTTTCAAGAAATGATTATTGTTTGCTGTATTATGATTTTATTAAGTTATTTGCTGTAAAATTCTATGACTTATACCCTGTTTATTCATTTCAGCCCTGCCTTGCCCAACCCAGCCCTTGATCTGCCCAGCCTAACCCAACCCAACCCAGCCCTTGATCTGCCCTGCCCAGCCCAACCCTTGATCTGCCCTGCCCTGCCCAGCCCAACCCTTGATCTGCCCTGCCCAACCCAACCCAACCCTTGATCTGCCCTGCCCAGCCCAGCCCTTGATCTGCCCCACCCTGCCCTGCCCTGCACTGTACTATAGACCTACAGAAGTGTGAGGTCATCATAACAAACAATACAGTACTGGACATCGGTGCTGCTCGGACAGACAACTTGAGGAACTTCAACAACAATACTGGACACCATTGCAACTCAACTTTAACACTTTATTTAAATCAATGCAACAATTTGTAAAACAGGTTGACTCATTGATATTTCATTACTATAAACCCAAGAGAAATATACTGGTACTGACCATTATTATTTCATTAAGTCTTTGTTTAGTTTGTTTAGTGTGACTAGACAAACAAACAGAATATGCAACAAACACATACCGTACTGTACAGTAAATAGTTATTCAAATTTATTGATAATATTTCACTACTGCTTGTTTCAGTCATGTTAAATTGTTTAATGTAGAGTAAACGTTTAATCCTCATCTTTGGTAAAAAGTAAGGAAAAAAAATACAAGCCAGATGTCAGGAATTTTTGTTTGTCTTTGTGTGTACGTACATGTATGTAGCAAAATTACTATTACAGTACCAAGAATATAATATTATACCATATTTAAACTGCATTAATTCAGCAGTTAAGTTATTCAGTAATAGGAGTATATACCAAGTTTAAGATACAGTACATTAATTCAGTAATAAGAATATACAGTACATGTATACCATAATTACCAGTATTTAAGATGCATTAATTCACCAGTTAAATAATTCAGTAATAGGAATACAGTAGATATCATATTTAAGAGGCATTAATTCAGCAGTTAAGTAATTCAGTAATAAGAATATATACTGTACCAAGTTTAAGCTGCATTAATTCACCAGTTAAATAATTCAATAATGGATTTAAACCTTGGGAATACACTAAGTCACCCTGTTAATTTATCCATCTCATACTCTATACATACTGTACTGTACCTTGTCTTCATCCCTGTGTGTGTGTGTGTGTGTGTGTGTTTATCTCTGTGTTTATCTCTGTGTTAGAGAACCTTGCCTTCATCTCTGTGTGTGTGTGTGTGTGTGTTTATCTCTTTCTCTCTCTGTGTTACTGTGTGTGTTAGAGAACCTTGCCTTCATCTGTGTGTGTGTGTGTGTTCATCTCTCTTTCTGTGTGTGTGTGTGTGTTCATCTCTCTTTCTCTGTGTGTTACTGTGTGTGTCAAAGTGACGTACAAGGTAAGATTTATACTTTTCTCTTGTCTCTTATACAATATATGTCAGGCTGTTCAAAAAGTTCCATTATTATTATTTACTTCCAGAAATGAGTACGGTAGTTGTCGTTGTGAATTTCAGAATCCCATAAGGATGATAATTTTTTTTTTTTTTCCTTTTTTAATATTTTTTTTTTTTTTTTTATATATAATTTAAATTGTTTCCGTTTTATTATTTATTTATATTTATTTATTTGTGTTTTATTTTTTGCATAATTTCAAATTTTTATTCTTTCTTTCTTTATTTATTTTTTGCATAATTTAGGAGTTAACAATAATAGAAGAGTAATAATTTGATTAATATTCCTTATTTAATCTTGCCTATTTGCTTATTATTAACTGAAATTACTCAACTAAGTTACAGCATCCTTAATTATGTTCTGGAAGTATTTATTAGATATAAACTCATTGTACACTTTGTAATTGCTATATCATAATAGTTAGTAATCTGTATAACCATTAAAATAATAAGTAATTAATTTAGTGGTTAAAATATTTTATTGGTTATTTTATAAATTATTTTATTGATTATTTTAGTGGTTATTATATTTATTATTTTTGTAGTTAATTTATTCAAGTGGTTATTTTAGTCAATATTTTAACTATTATAATAGTAATTAATTATTTTTGCAATTATTTTAAGGATTATTAATTTTAAATGATTATATTAGTGTACAGTACTCAAGAAATACCAAACTTCTCTCTGTACCACTGCTTGTTAAAATGTGTGTTTGGTTGTGTTCAAGTTAAAGCATAATAATTATCCTTGAGTGTAGAATATGTATTAGTCTGACACAATCAATGAGCCGTATTCAAGGACATCTGTGGTGGTGGTGTTGACGATGGCCCTGGTACCGGTACGATGGCTCTGTTACTCTTCCATTGGGGTCGTCGTATGTACCACAAAATAATGTTCTTGAATAAGAGACAATACAGTATGAACTACCAATGCATATTTTGACACACTCACAACTTTCTTTAGCAAATCAAACTAATGCATATTTTTTGTTACCACACACACACACAACTTTCTTTAAGTAGGTAAATCCAGATGGAAATTATACTACATTATCCAGTGTGTATCATATGGTATAATTTAGTGTGGTACAGAGTGGATGTATGAACTTTTTGAGGTCACTGTAATTTATTAGATTATGTTGGTAATTCATGTTAAATAAGGATAATTCACACATTTTTCATTTAGTTTTAAATTTATTGTACTGTATAGGTATTTTTTTTACATAGGCTTTAAAATAAGAAGGGCAGATATTATATACTGTACTGCATAATTCATATATACAGTATATGTTGATGTACAGGAAGTATGGTTTATCATGCTTATTTATGGTGACATTTCTTCATTTAATTAGATGATATTTAATGTGAAGGATAATTAATAGTTTGTTTCTTTTCTTTACAGGTTGAGTTGTATTCATCTTTGCTGTGTTTAGGCAAGAGTGAGTTGGTCATTCCCAACCTTCTCACAGCAACATCTTCATCCCCATCTCTTTCTTTCTCTGTCTCTTTTCCTGTGTGTGTGTGTGTGTGTGTGTGTGTGTGTGTGTGTGTGTGTGTGTGTGTGTGTGTGTGTGTGTGTGTGTGTGTGTGTGTGTGTGTGTGTGTGTATATGAATGGTCCCCACACAACATGTGTAGTGTGGTGGTGGGAGGGGTATCAGGGATGGGTGGGAAGGGAAGGTGGGATGGGGTAGGTTAGGTTGGCCATTTGGCTACCCCCAAATGGGGGTTGGGGTGGAGGCCAGGGGTGGCAATCTGTCCAACCACCTGCCTCTACTTTCTTTCCTTCCTTCCTTTTCATCTTTCTCTGTTCCTCTCCTCTCACCCCAGTCACTCCAAGACCAACCCCCTTCCCTCCCTCCTCCCCCTCCATAACCCACCTCAACACACTAACATTATCACCTCACTACTATACTAGTGGTTGTAGTTGTCAGTTGTGGTGGTGGTAGTGGTGATAGTGAGGACACTTACCATCACCACTACCACCATTACATCTGACAACTACAACCATTAGTGTAGTAGTGAGATGGTTGGTGTTAGTGATGGTTGAGTGGATGGAAGAGTTTTGGCCTCCCTTGGTGTTACTGGGCTTACCACCACACAACAAACATATGTTGTGTGGGGATGGATGTATGTGTGTGTGTGTGTGTGTGTGTCTCTTCCATTTCCTCTCTTTCTCTCTCATCTATATTCCTTTAACTGAATTTCTATCTTTGTTTCAGACTGAGCATTGGTGTAGGAGATGACAACTCAACCATAGGTGTGTATATAATATAGTGTTTAAGAACTTTTACTCTGTACGTCACTTTGATTTACCGGTAACTAACATTTTATATAACATGTACGAGATGGAATGTACTGTAAAATAAACTTGTTGTATATTAATGTTAAATAAATGTAAAGACTATGTTTGTGTGTTTCCCTCACCAAATGATATACAGTGTAATTTGTGTATGTTGAATGTAAACAAGTGAAAGTCAGAAAGAAAATGAGAAATGAACCAAAGAACATAAGAATCAACTATAGTGTAAAATGAAAAAAAAAATAAGTGGGATTATTTCCAGGCCACATAAATTGGATGACACATTAATAAAGACCAATTATTTATTATTATATACTGTATTATTATTATTACCAATATTGTACAGTCACACTCAATAGTCCTGAATCTGGTGAAGGAAGGAAAATAGACCCAACTTTACACACACCAACAGACACTAAAGTTTGGCATCAGTTTTCAAGGCCGTTACATTGGAAGGCATTTTTGTGTATTTTGCAGATTATTAATATATCACAGACACTTTTTTCTTGTGGTAGATTGTATTTTCCTCTTCTCTTCTCTCCTTCTTCTCTCATATTCTCTTCTCTTCTCTCCTTCTTCTCTCATATTCTCTTCTCTTCTCCTCTCTCATATTCTCTTCTCTTCTCTTCTCTCCTTCTTCTCTCATATTCTCTTCTCTTCTCTCCTTCTTCTCTCATATTCTCTTCTCTTCTCTCCTTCTTCTCTCATATTCTCTTCTCTTCTCTTCTCTCCTCCTCTCATATTCTCTTCTCTTCTCTCCTTCTTCTCTCATATTCTCTTCTCTTCTCCTCTCTCATATTCTCTTCTCTTCTCTCCTCCTCTCATATTCTCTTCTCTTCTCTTCTCTCCTCCTCTCATATTCTCTTCTCTTCTCTCCTTCTTCTCTCATATTCTCTTCTCTTCTCCTCTCTCATATTCTCTTCTCTTCTCTCCTCCTCTCATATTCTCTCTCTCTTCTCTTCTCTCCTCCTACTCATATTCTCTTCT
>JAWZYT010006825.1:5000-7500 GCA_034508575.1 Petrolisthes manimaculis
TTGTTTAAGGGGTGCATGATTCTCTTCAAGGTAAACTGCCTGATTCCTTCTAACTATGCCACGAAAAAACAGAGATCCTCTATTAGATAACATAACATAACACAACATAACATCTTACATATAACCCTAACCAGTAATCTCTTACATATACAGGATAGCTAACGAGAAGAAAGTGATAAGAATTACACAAAGACAACACCGTAAGTCAAACTATGTAACCCTAACCAGTAGACAACAGCTGATGACAAGATAACACGTAATGAATAACCCACTAATTACAGCTCGTAATGGCAAGATGACGCCTGGTGAATAACCCTTAATTACAACCCTCATTAGTATGCTGCTATATTAAAGGGAGAAGAAGCTCTTGTTGTGTGGTGGTCGATTGGAGAACTCATAACCCTCCACACTATACCAGGAAACAGACGACCCCCTCAGTGCTGCTAGGGCTAATAAGGAATCAACCTGTTTCGTGGTATAGTTTGGAGGAATCATTACCACTTCCAGTTTACCACCTCTTAGAGTTTCTCCCCGTAAGGGTGTGTGTATCACGTTGACAATTAATTCCTTGGGCCTTGGTTCTTCCCCTTCTGTATGTTCTCAGGTTTCATTGTCTGCAGTGTTGGGGGCTTGAGGTGAGTTGGGTTAACGTTTGGTTTAGGTTTAGGTTAGGTTAGGTTAGGTTAGGTTAGGTAAGGTTTAGTTAGGTTAGTTTAGGTTAGGTTTGGTTTGGTTTAGGTTAGGTTAGGTTAGGTTAGTTTATTTTAAGTTAGGTTTGGTTTGGATTAGGTTAGGTTAGGTTAGGTTAGGTTAGGTTTGCATTAGGTTAGGTTACGTTAGGTTAGGTTTGGATTAGGTTAGGTTACGTTAGGTTAGGTTTAGGTTAGTTTATTTTAGATTAGGTTAAGTTAAGTTAGGTTAGATTAATATAGGAAAGTGAGGATAGGTTCGGTTAGGATAGGTCAGATTAGGTTAGATTAAGATAGATTAGATTAGATTAGGACAGGTTATATTAGATTAGGTTAGGTTAGATAAAAATTAGGAGTATATTCCAGTGGTATGAAACAGATTAAAGAAAAGCAGAGGAGTCAAAAGAAAGGATAGGATAGGTAAGATTGGGTTAGGTTAGGTAAGATTTAGGAGTATATTCCAGTGGTATGAAACAGATTAAAGAAAAGCAGAAGAGGAGTGAGGAGTGAGGGGAGAGGAAAGGAAAGTAGCAGAGTGCCAGCCAGTCGCATTGTTTACCACCTCCCCAGGCACCAGACACAACAACAACAACACCAACACCCTCCTCTCCTCCACCAAGACGCCCTTTGTTATTTGTCCTGAGTTTCGTATCTGTCCTCATGCCCTGGTGGTTGGAGGACATACACACACACACATATATACACACATATATATACGCACATACACACATATATATATATATATAGACACAGGCACACACACACACACACACACACACACACACACACACACACACACACACACACACACACACACACACACACACACACACACACACACACACACACACACCACCTCACTACAAAATCACGCCACAATCCGCACCTACAGACCCACACCAGACTCGTGCTTACGTGAATTTGGTCAGTGGATCACTCAACATCTATGGACAGAGGTGCTCACAGTGGATGATGTACAGACCAAGTGGGATAACTATGTAAGAACTGTCACACAAGCCTACCACCACTATTTCCCACTTAAACAAATGCGGACCCACCCATCAGACGTCCCGTGGATGACACCCAGGATAAAGAGGCTTCTGGGACAACGTAGCAAGGCATTTTATACTGATGCCAACCTCTTCAGACAGCTGCGGAACAAGGTTATCTGGGAGATAAAGAAGGCCAAAAAGATGTACTACCCCAGCAAAATCCAGCATCTGAGGCAGAACAGCAGCCAGTGGTACAGCAAGGTCAAAGGTTTGTGTGGGATGCGCCAAACATCAGACATTCCACTCCTCTCCCACCTAACACCTGAGCAAGCAGCAGAGGACATTAACCACCACTTTGCATCTGTCTGTCAAACGCTGCCCGGGATTAACCTCTCTTCCCTTCCAGCCTACCTTCCCTCTCTTTCTCCTCCCACAGTTCAGGTATTTCAGGTTGCCAAAAAACTCGCCAGTATTAAATCTAAACGTTCCACAACCCCTGCAGATCTACCCATCAAAATTTATCGAGAATTTGCACTCGAACTTGCCACCCCAATCTGCTCCATAATCAACTCTTCTTTAACACAAAGTAAAAGCCCCACTGATTGGAAAACAGGTTTTATCACCCCCATCCCCAAATCCTCCAATCCCCAATCCCTTAGTGACCTTAGACCCATTACTATCACTCCCATTCCCAGCTTAATTTGTGAAGATTTTGTGTTCGAGTGGGCATACTCCAAAATCAATAACGTAATTGACCCTCAGCAATTTGGCAATGTGAAGACCTCCTCTACTTCTCACTATCTCATCAGCTTCCTTGAC
>JAWZYT010006825.1:10000-12500 GCA_034508575.1 Petrolisthes manimaculis
TGTGTGTGTGTTTGTGTGTGTGTGTTTGTGTGTGTGTGTGTGTGTGTGTGTGTGTGTGTGTGTGTGTGTGTGTGTGTGTGTGTGTGTGTGTGTGTGTGTGTAGTACTTACCACGGATAATAATTAAATTGATATGAAGGGGGAAGGTCTGTCTCACTCACTGCACGTACAGTAAACAATTCCTGCCAATAAAAACTCTTCACAATTAATTAAAAGAAAAGAGATAGATTACTAACTTTTAAGGGGGTGTGGGAATAGGGGGACAGGCTTGGGGGGGTGCGGGGGGTTTATGGGGTGCAGGAGTAGAGGGACAGGCTTAGGAGGGGAGGCTAGGGGTGTGTGGGGGAATAGAGAACAGGCTTTCTACCCACTCCAACCCTGTCCCCCTATTCCTGCAACCCCCAATCCCCCCCCCCCAAGCCTGTTCCCTACTCCCACACCCACTTAATTATTTAATACATTGGAGGTCAGATGGACAAGTAATAAGGGTGTCCTGTTGCTTGGAATAGTTTGGAGGAATCAGTTACTCCATATTTTCAAGAAAGTGATTAGTAGCTTCTCATGGTGTTTATTTTCTTTCTGGTCAAATATATATCTGTTACAAAAATTTTCATTTTTTTTTTTTTTAAATTGTACACCTAAATTCAGCTTTCCATCTATTCTTTTTATTTTCTTTCTGCTGTTTGTTGTCACACCTTTCTTCTATCACATTTATCTGACGTTATATGACCTCGCTGTTGATGCACCTAATATCTATCAATCAATCAATTCATCAATCAATCCCTCACCACCATAACAAGCAAAAAAAAAAAAAAAAAAAAAAAAAAAAAAAAAAAAAAAATTAGAATCAATGCCATTCAAATGTAGAAATGCAAAAAAATATTCATTGTTTATCATTCATTTACTAAATATCGTATGTCAAGTTGTAGAGATGATAAAATAATCAGTATTTATCATTCATTTACTCAATATCGTAAGTGAGATGCTAAAATAATCCGTGTATCTCATTCATTTACGTATTCTACCCAAAATCGTATATCAACTTGCAACAGGGTGATGATAATGATGGTGATAAAAAGGTAAATAAAGAACAATTTTGGCGTGGTGATGGAAGGGTAATAATATCAGCCGGGGATATGGTCATTATATGTTGGCTGGTCGTTCCATTCTGTATAGCGTAGTAGTACCGGAGAGGCCAATATATATAACCTATAACAGTGTTCTAAGTAACCAATTTTTCAGTGGATGCACCTGCTTCCCTTCTCTTCTCTCTCCTTCCTTCCTTTCTGCCTTCCTCTCTTTTTTCCTTTCTGCCTTTCTGCCTTCCTCTCTTTTTTCCTCTCTTCCTTCCTTCCTTTCTGCCTTTCTGCCTTCCTTCCTTCCTTCCTTCATTCCTTCCTTCCTTTCCTCTCTCTCTACACACACACACAAACACACCAGCAAGGCCACCACACACACAACTGTCCCTCACCTATTGTACACCAAAACCTGTGTGTGTGTGTGTGTGTGTGTGTGTGTGTGTGTGTGTGTGTAAAGTTCAATTATCTGTTACATATATTTTCGTTTGATATTATTTTATATTAATATTAATTTATATTGATATTATTTTATATTAAGTATCACAAAAAAAAGTACAATTATTAGTAGATGATGAAATTGAAACATTGCCTCCTCAGCCTCTTTACACTTCATAACAATCTATTTTCATTGTCTGTTTCTTTGGATATCCTAATAATATTTATTTCCTTGATTTCAAACATATATATATTGCACAAATCATCTGCCATAATACAAAACTTAAGTTAGGTATAAACACGTGTTACACACTTTTTTTTTTTTTTTTTGCAAATCATGCCTTCACACACATGCATATTTTTTTTCCCCTTCATTCGCAAAAATAAAATAATAATAATAAAAAATAATATCCACTTGTGATTTATTTGTTGCCTTCACACATGCATAATTTTTTTTTCACTTTCATTCACACACTAAAAAAATCACTTGTGCTTCATTTGTTGCCTTCAAACATGCATATTTTTTTCCCTTTCATTCGAAAAAAAAAAAAAAAAAAAAAAAAAAAAAAAAAATCCAATAGCATGCATAATTTTTTCCCTTTCATTCGCAAAAAAAAAAAAAAAAAAAAAAAAAAAAGTATCCCCTCATGCTTCATTATTTGGCCGAAGAACATCTAAGCGATAATCGATTCGAGGCCATCAGGACAAGACTTTATACTCACCCCCACCACCCTCTTGTACGATTGGAAAGGTGGGGGCGAGGCAGCGAGTGTGTGTGTGTGTGTGTGTGTGTGTGTGTGTGTGTGTGTGTGTGTGTGTGTGTGTGTAGTAGTAGCAGGTGCAGAGGGAGGTTGTGAAGAGGAGTTACGGCTGGTCCCTCTTTCTTTTAGTGGCGGGGGGATAATGACAGAGGGAGTGTGTGGTGGTGGTGGGGGGTGGGGTTGGAAATGAGGGAGAAAGATGTGGGGGGTGGGTTGATGATGGGGT
>JAWZYT010006825.1:17500-27500 GCA_034508575.1 Petrolisthes manimaculis
CATACACTCTGCATCAAAGCACTGTACGGTACTCACATTTCCTCCTTTTACTTTTTTTTATATATATTTTTTTCCCTCCGACTTCTCTCATCCTCCATGCCTCTGCTCTCTCTCTCTACCTACCCGCCTACATACTGTACACACTCTCTCCTCACCCTTCATTCTAGTTGACGTGTTAGGCTTTCCCTCGTTCGATAACTGATTTAAGGTTGGTGAAGATGAGTTATGACAGAATGTTTATGTGCACGATTTAAAAGGACCATTACAATAGATGACAATTTATTTATATGAGTGACCTATAGTGTACAGAAAATGACCGTGTCTAGACTATGCATATTGAATTGTACATAAACTATAAAAGGAAAATAAACATTGACTATTGATTATACACGTTATGCTGCTGTTGGCACACTCCATTTTCCACTTCTTTTCACAGCGCATGACTTCCAAATAAATATATAATACTCATACATAAGAGAGGGGTGTGAACATGTAAACATTAAAACATTCTGTACACCCGTGAGAGAAGGGAGACATGTTCACTTAATTTAAAATGGAAATATATTAATAGCTAAAAGAAAGATAAGATAATGTAAGCAAATATATATGTGGTATATATATATGTGGTATATATATATATGTGGTATATATATATATTCAGTTCAAGTGGAAGGTGAAATCATACACATTCACTATTTGTTAAGGTGGTAATTCTTTTTTGGTACATTGGAGTGCCTTGATTCCTCCAAAGTATGCTAGGAAACAGGACCAGAAGAGCAAAGGTAATGGTGTTCTGTTGCTTGGAATAGTTAGGAGGATTCAGTTGCTCCAGATTTACCAACACAGGACTTCCCCTTTACGGTAAGGCGACTGATTATTTTCCAGACATACTTGACTGTCCTCACCAAAGTCCAAACAAAGGTCTGTTCTATCTTCCAGTCTGTTGGTAACATAATAGAGTCGTGAATGAGACATAACTTGCCTTTTCTACTCGACTTTGATGTGCACAAAGATTCATACAACCCAGATGAGATGTTTACCCATCCCCAACAACATATAATTATATAGTGCCGACGAGACTTTTGGTGATAACTGTACAGAATTAATTTATTATTCTTGCAACTAAGAGAATATAAAACTAGGTAATTTCATAAGAGTACACACACTTTGATCATTAATGAATCTCTTACCATTTATATTTAAAGTATTTTAGTAATGGATACGGTTTATAGATCAGCATTTTTTTAAATATATCTTCCTCTGAGTACCATCTCGTGAAAATATGATCTACAAATGAAGACTTGATATTCCTTGCACTGTCTACAATAATGTGGAATGGTTTCATTATATAGGTAACTGCACAAACGTGAGAGAGAGAGAGAGAGAGGAGAGAGAGAGAGAGAGAGAGAGAGAGAGAGAGAGAGAGAGAGAGAGAGACAGAGACAGAGATAAAGACAAAGACAGAGACAGATAGGAACAATGAGACAGCCACTCACTGATATCATAATTATTATTTAGTGTTATGAATAGCAATAATGATATGTACACTGCTTCCTCCATCCATTATAATATGTATAAATATAAATATATATATGTACATCCCAGGACTAAGTCACGTCAAATACCACCTAATATAATTAATTTTTTATCGCTTGGCTTTTGGTATTATAAATGACTGGGGAGGAAAGACCATAATTATCTTAAGTTCTTACTACAGAACTCTGGTGATCACAAACACAACCACTATTAGTCCAAGAGTGTACACACAATCAAATAAATATCGTTGCAGAAATATCCAAAGAGAATTTTTTTTTTTTTTTTTTTTTTTTTTTTTTTAATCTGATCACTGGATACCAACCAATGTGAGGATGGATGTTTTCAATCGTTTACATTCTAGTGGTGTTATTCTGATTCTGTGTATAATTATTTTGAGTGTGTAAACATTGTATTATTTGACTTGGTATAGAATGTAAAAAAAAAAAAAAAAAAAAAAACTTGAGTGGGTGGGAGGGAAGGGGGGGGATGTGAGTTGGTGGGTGGGGCGGGGTGGGGATGGGGGATGGGGGAAATGAGGGATGAGGGAAATGAGGGATGGGGGAAATGAGGGTTGGGGGGGGGGGAGATGAGCAATTATATTCTTCATTATTTTTTTTTACTTTTTTTTTTTTTTTTTTAGATTTTAGCCTTTGCTTTCTATTTTAATTAGCGAAGACATAATGTGTACAAAGACTAAAGGGGATATAGTACAGTAAATTGGTGAATCTGGAACCACTGATTCCTCCAAACTATTTGAAGCAACAAGCAACATTGTGTATATATATTTTTTTTATTATTATTATCTGGTTCTGTTTCCTGGCATATTTTGGAGGAATCAACACACACTAATGTACCAAAAGTATACTATCCCGTTCATTAAGTTGTATTCTAATTACAACCATAATTATATATCCTGTCTTTTTTTTTCTTTTTTTTTAACCATAAGGAAATACAGTGATAGTTAGATTTCATGGGATATATATATATATTTATTTATTTTATCTGGTTCTATTTCCTGGCATTTTTGGAAGAATCAAAAGACACACTAAAGCACCAAAAATAAAATATCCCCCTTTTTAATTAAGTTGGATTTTAATTACAACCACATAAATCATATAATTTTTGTTTTATCCTTTATTTTTGTTACCATAAGGAAATACAGTGAATATTGGATTTTATATGAGTATGATAATTATTCAGGTATTTATAAATTGATGAGCAGGGAGTCAGAAATGAGACGTGAAATATTAAATAAATAAACAAACTCTGTATTTATTTATTGGTTGGTGCATTTAGGAGAGCAATCCAAGAAAATATATAGGTGGTTTCTTATGTATGTATATTTTGATTTGATCTGTTTTTTTCACATACAGTTAGTTCTGTTGCTTGGTTGGAATAGTTTGGAGGAATAATTTACTTCAGATTTACCAACACTGTATTCTTCTTCTTCCCACTTAATTTAATGAACAGAAACACGATGAGGATCAAAACACAGATGCTTACATTTGATTATTATTATTATTATTATTATTATTATTATTATTATTATTATTATTATTATTATTATTATTATTATTATTATTGTCAATTTCAATATTATTATTATTAGTAGTAGTAGTAGTAGTAGTAGTAGTTTTATAATTTTTATTATTAATATTATTATTATTATTATTATTATTATTATTATTATTATTATTATTATTATTATTATTATTATTATTATTATTATTATTATTATTATTATTATTATTATTATTATTATTATTATCAGTAGTAGTAGTAGTAGTAGTCTATTTTTTTTTATTTTTTTTTATATATATGTTCTGACACTGTTTGTTTATTTCCTCGTATACATATAGTTGGATAAAATAGCAAGTGTCTCCAATGTACCCAAAAATATATTCCCTAATTTTATATAAGTATGTTTGTATGTATGTTTTTTTTTTTTTTTTAATTAAGGATGCTGCTCTTTCGATGGTTATAAAGTTTAGGCCTAGTGTGTGTTACTGATTCCTTAGAAATAGACCAAGTGTTTACTAATTGGGAAACTGTTTTGTGATATTGTTTTTGAGGATTCAGTTGACCCCAAAATCTACCTTGAAGAAAGTGGAGTTGCTTCTGCTGTACACTACTTTGCTTGTTTTTGTTTATTTGTTTGCGTGCTGGGTTAGGAATGCTTGCGTTTTATACACTCAACACACACACACACACACACACACACACACACACACACACACACACACACACACACACACACACACACACACACACACACAGATACAATCACCCATACACTAATCTCTATTTTATTATATTATGTACACACACACACACACACACACACACACACACACACACACACACACACACACACACACACACACACACACACACACACACACACACACACACACACACACACACACACACACACACACACACACACACACACACACACACACACACACACACACACACACACACTAACCAACATAAAATACCCGCATATATTAAAGCATCCACACACTAAAATAGTCAATGTTGTTACTCATTATTATGTACAAAAGCAGACATACACACACACACACACACACACACACACACACACACACACACACACACACTCACACACCAACACACCAACACACCAACATGTAAAATACGCATAGCAAAAAAAATATATATATATACAGTATGTTATGTACAGCAAGTTGAGGAAAGTATAGAAGTATATAGAAGTATTCAGAAAGTATATAGAAGGTGCAATAAAAGTCTGGCTATGTATTTCGTAACATGTGGCAATTCTTTGTAGTATAACTTTTTTTTTTTTTTTTTTTACTTTTTTTTTTTTTTTTTTTTTTTTTTTTTAAGACCTCGTAACACTATGAATAAACCACTTGGAATCCAGGGCCTCAATCAATGTATGTAAGGTGGTGAGAGTGATGATGGGTTGAACTTTGAGAGATGGTGGTGATGGTGGTGGTGGTGAAGATATTGTTGTTGTTTTTGTCATATCATTTATACAGCCATCATTTACATCACTCCATCCCTCTCTTAATCTCTCTTTCCCCCTCTCAATCTCTCTTTCCCTCTCTCAATCTCTCTTTCCCTCTCTCAATCTCTCTTTCCCTCTCTCAATCTCTCTTTCCCTCTCTCAATCTCTCTTTCTCTCTCTCAATCTCTCTTTCCCTCTCTCAATCTCTCTTTCCCTCTCTCAATCTCTCTTTCCCTCTCTCAATCTCTCTTTCCCTCTCTCAATCTCTCTTTCCCTCTCTCAATCTCTCTTTCCCTCTCTCAATCTTTCTTTCCCTCTCTCATTCTTTTTCTCCCTTCCTCCCTCCCCAGTTGTTGTCATATAATTTATACAGCCATAATTTATACAGCCATCATTTTCATGCATCTATACAGCCATAATTTATACAGCCATCATTTTCTTCCATTTATACAGCCATAATTTTCTTCCATTTATACAGCCATAATTTATACAGCCATCATTTTCTTCCATTTATACAGCCATAATTTATACAGCCATAATTTTCTTGCATATATATAGCCATAATTTATTCAGCCATAATTTATATAGCCATAATTTTCTTGGCATTTATACAGCCATAATTTTCTTGGCATTTATACAGCCATAATATTCTTTCATTTTCTACCACTTGGTCAACACAGTGTAACACTCTGATGTAGACACACATTTAATGCACTCACACTGTTCTGTATACATTTTAGTCCATTCAGAAATACACACATACAGTAAAGTGTTGTAAAGTTTATATGGAGGTGGAGGATAGATAATTGTGTGTGTGTGTGTGTCTGTGTGTCTCTCTGTCTCTGTGTGTGTGTGTGTCATTAATTTCACAGCAATGTTTAGGTAACGTAATAAACACACAATCCTGAAAAACCAAAATCCTGACTCGAATATTATCTGCCCAAATGTAATCACTCGTTGTCAGTCCCGAGGCAAAGCAATGGGATAAAAATGTAATAAAAATCTACACAGAAACCAGACAACAGATATACATACATACATTAATACAAATATACATACATACAAACATAGAAACACATTTACGGTACATACATATAAACACATATACGGTACATACATACATACAGACAGACAGACAGACAGACAAACGAACAGAACTCAAAAAAGAAACCCACCTCCTCCTCCTTAGAACGTGTTACCAAAAAAAAAAAAAAAAAAAAAAAAAAAAAAAAAAAAAAAACGAATCTAACCACGTGTTACAAAAAAAAAAAAAAAAAAAAAAATAATTGAACACCCCATCTCCACCAATATTCACGACGAGAAACTAAATGAGACAATAGTATTCAGCCGTAAGCACATTATTTATTATTTTTTCCCCAAACCATCAAAATGTATATGCATGAGTAGATAAGAGTCGATATCTATAATGATAACAATTTGTCCCACCACATCCAGCGTTCAGGGACAGGGGGGGGAGGGAGGGAGGGAGGGAGGGGGGATACAAGGAGCTATCATAGTTTATTTATTTTTATTTTTTTATTATTATTATTATTATTTTTTTTTTTTTTTTTTTTTTTTTTACAGATGGTTCGCTGTTTTATTTACAGTTGATTAATGGTGTGTTCGATAGTACAGCTTGGTTCTACGTACGTATATATACACACATATAGTTTAGTGCCATGTATAGTGTGTCTGAAATCAGGGAAATCTTTACTATGCTATGCCTCGCGATCAGGAAAAAGATTTTATACCGACGTTGTATATAAAGCAGGCAGTAAACCATCGTAATAAAAGCCGGTTTGTGTTTACTTCTCAAACATCCGTGCTGGCTGGGTGAGGTGAGGTGAGGTGGGTTACAGACTAATACGTAAATGACGATTGAAAGTGCAGAGAATAAAATAATAATACATACGACTTATGGATTTATTCAGTGTCTTATAATATTCGTTCGTGGGGGAAGGGAAGGGAAGGGAAGGGAAGGGAAGGGAAGGGAAGGGAAGGGGAAGGGAAGGGAAGGGAAGGGAATGGAAGGGAAGGGTTGTGTTGTGTTGGGGTTCCGTTTCGTTTGTGTAGATATAATCCCTTCTTTCCACCCCTTTCTGGATGATGGCAGGTCTCTGGGCAACACACACACACACACGCACACGCACACACACACACACACACACACACACACACACACACACACACACACACACACACACACACACACACACACACACACACACACACACACATTTACACGATCACAGAGTCCTTAAAAAAGTCACAAATAGTTACCGCTCTGGATATGGGGTAATTGGATTAAGGGGGTGCGGGAATAGGGGACAGGCTTGGGGGGGGGTTAGGGGGGTGCGGGGGTAGCGGACAGGCTTGGGGGGGCAAGGTTTAAAGGGTGCAGGAATAGGGGACAGGCTTTCTACCCACCCTAAGCCTATGTCCCCCTATTCCCGCACCTCCAGTCCACCCCCCTAAGCCTGTCCCCTACTCCCGCACCTCCAGTCCACCCACCATCACCCCCAAGCCTGTCCCCTACTCCCGCACCCCCAGTCCACCCACCACCACCCCCAAGCCTGTCCCCTACTCCCGCACCTCCTTAATATCAGTTATAGTTACCATAATCACGTTACGTATTCAATATTGCACAACGAGACACGAAGGTTAGATCCCCCTTCGAATCTCTAGATGCTAACTAATCAAATGAAGCAGAGATGATTGTAATGCAAGTTGGGTGTCATTCAAATAAAGTGAATAATTACGTGTGGTTGGTATCTATATTAAAGAGGTATTGTGGTATTGATATATGTATGTATTTATGTATGTATGTAGGTGGCCAATGAGTCCTTTTAACTATTACAAGCAACTAGGAACCATTGGATTTTATTTGTTTTTTTGTTTATCTGGTCCTGTTTTCTAGTATGTTTTTTTTTTGGTTATTTTTTTATTAGCGAACACACCAAGGAACTACGTACTAACCCATAACCTGTCATCTAGTAAGGGGTGAGATGGGGTTGATTCACACACGCACACACGCACACGCACACACTCACACACACACACACACACACACACACACACACACACACACACACACACACACACACACACAGTGACTGGGGCATATTTTGATATACACCTTAAATCATTTTTTATCGTTGCTGACATAACACTGAGAAAGTATAAATTATAGCGTTAAATAATAGTGCTACACACACACACACACACAACACACACACACACACACACACACACACACACACACACACACACACACACACACACACACACACACACACACACACACACACACACACACACACACACACACACACACACACTGCCGTTACACCTAGAGATCAGCTTTAACTCTTCGACACGTGCACACACTCACGCATGCACACACACACACTCACTCACACAAACAACCTAAACACACAAACACACACACACACACACACACACAATGTTGCATGTTCCGAGTGACCGACAATGGCTAGTTGGGGATGTATGTACAGTTACGGTCAAAAGTCATCTCTCAGGTATATAGATAAACAGTGAAAATATTGTGTCTTAAATTAGGCTATTGTTTTTTCTTCTTAGTTACATAGTTTTTTACCTTCTCAAAAAAAAAAAAAAAATTAAAAAAAAAACGTATATAATTATGATTAAATTTTCCATCCATGAGCAAACAAAAAATGAAGAATTTGTCGATATTTCTTGGGGTAAAAACGGGACTAAGTTGTGAGGAATTTTAACGGTGTGAAGAAAAGATGATTGATATTATATTATGAGAGGAGTTGTGAAATGTGTATATTATTATGTCCCTGAAGGTGTTGGGAAATGTGTATATTAGGTCCCTGAAGGTGTTGGGAAATGTGTATATGTTGGTCCCTGAAGGTGTTGTGAAATGTGTATATGTTGGTCCCTGAAGGAGGAGGAGTAGGAGGAGGCGGTGTAATAATTTATACAAGACTTGACTGTCGCTGTGAATTATGTAGCGCCACGGATTGCCACCACCAGGAGGATGGATGGATGAATGAATGGATGAATGAACGAATGAACACAGGCTCCAGTTGGGTTGACACATTATTAAAGAGGGGGAGAATCTGTGCAAGGTTGGTTGGTGCATTGGAGGGGAAACCGAGTCCTCCAAACTACTCCAGGAAGCATTGGAGGGGAAACCTTGTCCTCCAAACTACTCCAGGAAGCATTGGAGGGGAAACCGAGTCCTCCAAACTACTCCAGGAAGCATTGGAGGGGAAACCGAGTCCTCCAAACTACTCCAGAATACAGACGAGGTGAGTGTTACAAGTAGAAGATCCGATTTTTGCCACAGTTTGGAGGAAACGGTAGCCAGCCAATTTTACCATTAATTTAAAAAGAGAATATCACCTAAAGAAGTTTACTTAACAAAAACAAACAAAATCGAGTCCCCCAATTTTTTAAGAGGAGGCTGATTAGGTGAGGTTATGTGTGTGTGTGTGTGTGTGTGTGTGTGTGTGTGTGTGTGTGTGTCGTGTCGGGTCGGGTCTTGGTGAGGTGAAAGGAGATACTGAGTTGACAAGTTGGTGAGGAGTTACTGTACCGAGAGAGAGAGAGAGAGAGAGAGAGAGAGAGAGAGAGAGAGAGAGAGAGAGAGAGACACCTTTCCAACAACATCTAACACTAGTCTCTCTCTCTCTCTCTCTCTCTCTCTCTCTCTCTCTCTCTCTCTCTCTCTCTCTCTCTCTCTTCTCCTTCCACTCCTTCACTCCAACTCAACTCTTCCCAAACCTCTACTTCATTTTCCCATCTTTTTTTTTTTTCCCCCAACCCCCGAGTGAGTGAGTTCCCTTCGATGCCTCACTCCCTCACAAGCTTGGTGGTCCTTTACTCAATACAACAGACCATCCATCAGGTCCTTTAGCCTCGCCTGTCCTGGCTAATCGATCAGCTACGTAGTAATCTCCCTCTCTCCTAAACATACACACACACACACAGACAGACACACACATAAATACATACATTCACACACACACACACACACACACACAGACACACACATAAATACATACACTCACACACACACACACACACCTCGGCTCACAAAAACACACACACCTCGGTACACACACACACACACACATTTACACACACCTACCGCACCCTCTTTCCTGCATGACACACATTGCCACCTGGCCCCTTCCCCCACCACACACATCATTCCAACCCGTTCCCTGTCAGTATTCGAGCCAAACACATTCTGTCATTCTGGTTTAAAAGGCTGGCTTGGGTGAACATGGTTTGTGTCGCCAGCTTATGCAGATGTGACCTATGTGTTGCATCGACTGTTGTTCCTGCTGCTGCTGCTACTGCTACTGCTGCTGCTGCTAATTCCAGTCTTATGTAAAGTAGGCTTCAGCTGCGGGTGTTTGCAGATTATGCTGTAGGCCAACAAGTAATCGTCGTTTACTGGGTTCGCACATTTGC
>JAWZYT010006825.1:32500-45000 GCA_034508575.1 Petrolisthes manimaculis
TAAACTGTATACGTATAAAAAAAAGGCATTTGATTGAGGCATGCAGGGAGGGGGTAGAGAGTCATGCAGTTATAGTATAGGAGATTTTTTATGGGTTTAAGGGAGAAGGAGGTGGGTTGTGAATGAAGGCAAGAAGGATGGAAAAGACAAGGGAATGCTAGATATTATTACAGAGGAGAAGGAGGAGGAGGAGGAGGACTAGGAGGAGAAGGAGAAGGAGGTGGAGGAGGAGGAGAAGGAGGAGGAGGAGGACTAGGAGGATGAGTAGGAGGAGGAGGACTAGGAAGAAGAAGAACAGAAGGTGGAGGAGGAGGAGGAGGAGAGAATTAGGAGGACTAGGAGGAGGAAGAAGAGGAGGAGGAGGAGGATGAGTAGGAGATAGAGGAGGAGAGAATTAGGAAGACAGGAAGGAGGAATTGAGGTTTTAAAAGGAAGTGGACCATGTTTTTTTATCCTTATAGTTAAACGACAATATGTTGAAGGTAAATTGAAGTTAAGCTGTTGTCTCTCTGGTGTGACGGTCAACGTTGAGGATAGATAGTGTTGTGGTGAGTGGAGTCGTGATATGGTTTCTTTTAATGGTCGTTTTCATCATTATTTTCATTACAATAGAAGTTTAAGGGGAGAGTACCGGTATACTTTGGGTACATTGAAGTGCCTTGATTCCTCCAAAGTATACCAGGAAACCGGACCTGATAAACTAAACTAATGGTGTTCTGTTGCCTGGAATAGTTTGGAGGATTCAGTTGCTCCAGATTTACCAACACTGTACTTACTCTCCCCATAACATTCACGTCTCACTCACAACAACACCATTATATCCAAAGTTCACCAACATATGAGATAATGTATGTATGTATATATATGTATGTATGTATGTGTGTATATATATGTATAAGTGTGTATGTGTTAGAGGACATATCTTTTTAGAGCTCGTCTATATGTGAGAGAGTTTATCACTGTACAAAAATGAAAAAAAAATTGCTTTCTTTTCGTTTTTTAATCCGTGTTGAGTGGGAACAAAACATGACTTGGGACTGTAGCTCTTTTTGGAAATCTGACTGCAATTAAGGGGGTGCGGAAATAGGGGGACAGGCTTGTTTTTTTTGGGGGGGGTGGGAGTAGGGGACAGGCTTGGGAGGAGGCTTAGGGGTGTGTGGGAGTAGGGAACAGGCTTTAGGAGGCTTATAGGGGTGTGTGGGAGTAGGGGACAGGCTTGGGATAAGGCTTAGGGGTGTGTGGGAGTAGGGGATAGGCTTGAGGGGGCTTAGGGGGGTGCGGGAGTAGGGGGATAGGCTTGGGGGGACTTAGGGGGGTGCGGGAGTAGGGGATAGGCTTGGGAGGGTTTAGGGGGTGCGGGGGTAGGGGACAGGCTTGGAGGGTGTGGGAGTAGGGGGACAGGCTTGAGGGAGAGGGGTGGGTCAGTGGGGTGCGGGAATAGGGGACAGACTTTCTAGACACCCCAAGTCTGTCTCCCTATACCCGCATCCCCTAAGCCTGTCTGTCTGTCCCCTACTCCCCCCTCACCCCCATTAATCATTTTCAGGCCCCCATCATCTCCTGGCAACATTGCACTCGTGTCGTGATTACTATGATGGCTTCCCGAGTGAGATAATAATTATATATATGTACAGTAGACGTCAAGGAACGATATAGATTTTCCATAGCCTTGTCACTCCTCCTCCTCCTCCTCCATCACCCACTTAGCGGCGTTGTCAATCTTCCCCGTTTCCGATAAGATGGAAACTCGAGAATATTGACCCCCCCCTCTAAGGACCCTGTGAACGTGTTTGAAATTAGAGGCTTCTGATTCCTCCTGAACATGCCACGAAACAAGCTCCTTCCCTATAGTTGGTGTTTCGTGGCCATATTTGAAGGACTCATTTATCTCCAATTTTCCGACTACATCACAGGGTCCTTAACTTGGAGGCACAGGCAGGCAGTCAGTCGTAAAGGATAACACTGATGAATGGAAGCACAGAAACTCTTAGAAATTATATTATAAGGAGGAGAATATAAATTTTACATCACTACAGGTATATGTGAGTAACGCAGGTGTGAAGCCAAATATTGTATTATTTTCTAGAGTCCTGATAACAACAGATTGGAAAACTCACTGCCCAAAAAAGAAAAAAAAAAAAAGGGTTACATTTGCACAAGACGTCATACATTGTTACAAACCCTTCTTTATAATTATGTGGATGTCACCTCTCCTCTCCCATCACGTCACGTCACGTCACGACACATGGAGCCACGAATATATCTTTTAATAACAAAGCCCCTCCTTATATTAATATGTCATTATATGGAAGTAACCTCATCTCTACTCCAGTTAATTAAGGGGGAAGTTCTGTGTTGGTAAATCTGGAGCAACTGAAGCCTCCAAAAAATTCCAAGCAACATAGCACCATTATGTTTGCTCTTCTGGTCCTGTTTCCTAGCATACTTTGGAGGAATCAAGGCACTCTAATGTACCAAAAAAGAACTACTCCAGTTAATGTTGGTGTGTATAAAATATTTTATCCCGAATGACCTGTTGTTATCTAGACTCTTTGTTTGTTTACTCAGGAATCAGCTGTGCACGGAATGAATAATAATAATAATAATAATAATAATAATAATCATAATCATAATCATAATAATAATAATAATAATAATAATAATAATAATAATAATAATAATAATAATCATAATCATAATCATAATCATAATCATAATAATAATAATAATAATAATAATAATAATAATAATAATAATTAAAACAGAGTTGCCATATCATTTTACAAGTACCATACATCTATTTCACTTTTCCAATACATCTGTGCTTACCAAACACGTTGCACAGAATGAATAATAATAATAACAATAAAACAGAGTTACCATATCATTTTGCAAGTACCGTACATCTATTTCACTTTTCCCATCACAGCATATTAAAATGTTTGTCGTATTGCCAATGATAAAACAGCCACCACGTCAAGTATTAATTTAAGGGACCCTGTGATATCGTCAGAAAATTGGAGGTAAGCGAGTCCTTCAAATATTGCCACGAAACACCACTTACAGGGAAGGAGCGTGTTTCGTGGCATAGTCAGGAGGAATCAGAAGCCTCCAATTCCTATGCATGATCACCACAGGGTCCTTTAAGTGTAATTAATTCATTCTGTATAGTAATTGATTTTTTTTTTTTCCTTCATATAGTCACATACAGATACCATAAAAAAAAAATATATATATATATAAAATGTGGTATCTGCACCATTAATCACTTTCTTTTCGTCCTATGAAAGTTAATTAAGATAAGCTAAATAAATATATGCAACGAGGCCATAACGAAAAAGAAAAAAAAAAATAGTAGCACAGGTAGTAGTGTTTATTATAATTATGATGATTCCCGTTCAGTGTTTTAAATAGTTAACAGCAGCTGACTCTCGGTATATACCAGACAAAGCAACACCTTCCTCGGAGTACAGTTGAGGTGGAAAGTATCGAGACACATCATCACAAGGGACACGGAAGCAGATACGATACTTGATCTTCGTTTTACCTGCTTTACAACCTGTTAATTCAAATCTGAAGCTATATTAAATTTTGGTCGAAGGATTCCGGTTGAGATATATACAGTTGTGGTCAATAATAATAATAATAAACATCCACATATGGGTATCTCAAACATATTGTCTATTGTTTTCACGTTCACATTATGAGGTTATTGTTTTAATTAGTGAGTAGCTGCTTGAGGTTAATGTAAAGATGCAACTTAAGCCACTTATTGGAGAGTTTATCAGGTAAGGAACATAGGGAAACTGGCAAACTCTTACTCCTATGATTTACCCCTATGATTTACTCCTATATGGATGATTATAGTTGACCACGACTGTACTTTAATAATAGTGGGAAGCTGCCACCACATGTTTGTCTAAGTTATCCCGATGTGTAGCGATGTTTTGTCCTCAACTGTACCACCACCACCACCACCACCGCCACGCAAAGGATATTTTATACCAACTAAAGAATTCAGCCTCTCGTCACTTTACGTCAGCTTAGCAAAGATTATTTATGTATAGGCACACTGATGACCCCATTGGCGAATCTAAAGTATTACTGTATTGAATTATTATACTGTATTGCATTATTTGTCATTTTATTGGCAACAACACACATATGTAGCTGAGAAACTGCGAGTCCTCCCATTATTTGTTTATTTAAAAGACTTATGAATTAAAACACACACACACGCACACACATCTACGTTTATAGGAAAACATTGAGAGATTGTTTTAGTGACTAGAGAGCCAACAACAACAACAACACCTTCTTCTGGATACTCTTCACACGTACGTAAGGGTTCTGTGTTTACAAACCAGGAGGTCACTTGGTTATTAGTATTAGTTAATATGTTCTCAAGAATCATTACATTGAGCAGTGTCACCTTCCCACCTTCCCACCACGTTACTGCTCACAGGAAAATCTAGTACAGGGAACAGTATTTTCAACCTGCCTCTCAATAGTCCACGGTTTTTTTTTTTATATTTATTTACTTTTTTTTTTTTTCATGGAGTGTTTTGAGCAATGGGTTTGCTTGTGGATTTCCTTCACGTCAACTATTATAGCTACTTCTGTTGTTCACCTTCTGTTCATACATACATTTAGTTCACTTAGTTCACTTAACTAGCACCAGGTTTCAACACCATTACTACCTTTACTATTGGCCTTGGATTTAACCAATTCCCTAAATTCATTTCTTTTCAAAGTCGGGTGGCCTTGGATGGTGGTGTGTTTACCCTCAGGCAAATCAGTCGTCGCCCCTCCGGTTCCATTCGCTGTGACATCGGATTTATTAAGAGTCTTGGATCCTCTTCCCAGCGTCATGGAGCGATAGGCAGGGTTTGTGTACAGTTTGTTGATGGTGGTAACGTCAGAGCCATTGGTGTATCTGCTACCGAGTGTGGAGCCATTGGTGGTGGTGTTATTTTTTGTGTTGTTGGTGGTGACTGGGGTTGTTAGTGGTGGTAGGAGGGGTGTTGGTGTTGGTGTTGTTGTTGTAGTTGGTAAATCTGTGGTGTGTCGTTTGCTGAGGCGAGGTGATACGGGTGGAGGTGCTGCTGACTTCTTGTTCTGTCTGTTGCTGAGTACAGGCGACGAGTGTGCTTCCAGTTTTTTATGTTGTTGTGGTTGTGGTTGTGGCTGTTGTTGTTGTGACTGTGGTTGTGGCTGTGGTTGTTGTGGTTTTTGTTGTGATTGTGGTGTTTTTTGTTGTGATTGTGGTTTTTGTTGTTGTTGTGGCTGTTTTTGTTGTGGTGGTGGTGGTTGTTGGTTATTTTTAGTGGTTAGAGAAGTAATGGGGGTGACATCATTGCCGGTGACCATATCGCCGGGAGCAGTGTGTTTGTGTGAGGGTGATTTGTGTTGGTGAGTCGTGTTGGGTTTACTCGGTGTAGTAGTAGTAGTAGTTATGTTTTTACCTTGAGATGATGAAGCCTGAGTATTGCCGCTATCAGAGACCACCCCATCTTCTCCTTGCTGGATCACACCTTCTGTATTTTGATCAATGAGGGAGTTTGGGGAGTCTACCTGACGTGTGGTACTGGGGGAGGAGGACGAGGAAGAGGAGGAGTGTTGGTGGTCTGTGGGGCTGATGGTGGTAGGGTCTGAGGTAAGACTGAGGCTGTTGGTCATGGAGGCTTGGCCAGAGACGTCGGCGAACTCGTACTCGCTGTCCTCCTCAGTGTCGGACCCCGGTCGGTACATCTGGGCCAGTTTCTCGAAGCGCTGGCCCCAATCGGTCTGGTAGTCAAAGATCACCTCACTCTTAGACGACCCTGAGAGGCGAGAAATAAGAAATAAGAGGCGAGATATAAAAAAAAGAGGCGAGATATAAGAAAAAAGAATATATCATTGAAGGTTGTGGAGCTGAAACCGTTTATCATAGATCCCCTTTATGGAAGCAACATGTTTATATTATCACCGAGAATAATTTCCTGCTCCACACCATTCAGAATCATTAGTCCCTCTTCACCACGGGAGAAAAAAAAAATATCATCGCAATGTAACACCACGTAGAATAAGAAATATACAGTCGCTTCGAGGTATATTATTCCCCTCTTACTCCCCACTGACTCAGGTGGCAACGCATAATTAAGGGGAGAGTATACTTTTTGTACATTGGAGTGCCTTGATTCCTCCAAAGTATGCCAGGAAACAAGACCAGATTAACAAATATAATGGTCCTCTGTCTGCTGCTGGGAATAGTTTGGAGGAAGCATTATCTCCAGAAATGTCAATACTATACCCTCCGCTTAATAAGTTGTGGTGGAGAATGAAAGTGAGCTTCTGACTGATGGAAAACACAGAGCGAAAACAAAACTAATCCCACTTCATTGACGGAGATATTAAGAACTAAAAAAGCTGTTGTATATTGTAATTCAAGAGTCGTTTCTCCACATCTGCCAAGTCTTAATTAAATTTAGTACAGAAATGGAATTATAAGCTTCTCAGGCTCGTAAAATATAATCACTAAGTATTTTTCTAGTTTTCGACCTGGATATTGTAATTGTGTGTAATTGTGTGTTGTGTTGGTGGTGAATGTGTTGCTTCCATCCTTAATTCTTTATGTATTATATCCTTCAAAAATAGCTAAGTGAAGCAACACGACTTTTGCCACCGACTGTACTGTATACCTTCCTTAGACGTCATCATCTTTCAGGATAATATTTACATTAGTAGGAAAGTGTAAGTAACAACATTTCCTCTCCACGCATAAAAAAAAAAAAAAAAAAAAAAAAAAAAAAAAAATTATGTCGTCAATTTGTGGCCCTCAGCAATGAATGTTTGTCATTACGTTAACAAAAGACTGAAAAAATATTTCTCTCACAAACAGGAAAGCACAGAGAGAGACCTGCAGGCATTTCCAGTATTGATTCACTCCCCAACAATTTGCATAAATCAGGCTAAAATCTCGAATATTTCAGTTCAACAATGTATCTTCATTCTTCGCTTCATTCTATTTCTATTTTCTTCTTTTTTTTTTTTTTCTTTTTTTTTTTTACATTTACGCGTGTGCCCGTTGGTGTGTGTGTGTGTGTGTTTTATATATTTGCTCTTGTTCATTGTCGTGTGTGTGTGCGTGCCTCTTGTGTGTACTGAATGTGTACGTGCGTGTGTGCGTGCGTGTTCATACCCTGACTGATATTAGTGTATTTATCCTCACAAATCATAAGTAATTTAAGACCAGGAAACACGTGATGAATGAATTGGAGTACTATTGTTGTTACGTTTTCCTCCAGCCTGCTCCATGAAACAGACCAGACCACCTCCTTGATGTTATTAAATGGCGATTCTGTTTCGTGGTGTAGTTTGGATGATTCAGTAGCCCCCAACCCACCCACCCTACACCCCCAATTTACCACCAAGAGAGTATCCCTTCAACTGTCTCACCCCCCTCACCCCTCCCACCCCCCACACCCCCCTCACCCCCAACCCCCTCTAACGTGAAGAACCATAACTGAGAACATAGTGACCTCAAATCTACACTATACACACACACACACACACACACACACACAACCCATTACAATATTAAAGTGAGGTTCTTCTATTTTAGGTGAATTGAAAAGGCTATACTTACTGATTCCTCCAAACTATGCCAGACAACAGACAGACGCCCCTCGATGGTTTTGGAGGAATCAGATACCTTCCAATCCAATTAGTTCACCAACTAGAAAACCTTCCCTCAAGGTGTTAATTCTTTTTTTTTTTTGGTACATTGGAGTGCCTTGATTCATCCAAAGTATGCCAGGAAACAGGACCAGATGAACAAAATTAATGGTGTCCTGTTGCATGCATGGAATAGTTTGGAGGATTCAGTTGCTCCAGATTTATCAACAAAAGATTCTCCCCTTAAGGACCCTGTGATCGTGTATGAATATTGGAGGCTTCTGATTCCTCCTGACTATGCCACGAAACAAGCTCATTCCATATTGATAGTGTTTCGTGGCAATATTTGAAGGACTCGTTTACCTCCAATTTTCTTACTACAATACAGGGTCCCTTAAATTAAACTGTACAAGACTCAGCTTATCAAACCCACTATTGGAAGGGTTGGTTGCTATCTAGACAGTATATTGTAAGGATAATTAAATCCCTTACTCGAATTACTGAGAGATAGCATATTTCTGGCATTGTTTGGAGGAATCAGTAGCCTTCCAATTTCGCCCAACACACACCCACACACACACCCCTCACACGCACACACACACCCCTCACACACACACACACAAAAAATCACACCCACAATCCCCCCACCACAACACACACCCACAATCCCCCCCACAACAACACACACACCCTCACCCACACCCACATAAAATCCCCCACACCCACCACACACATCCCACACACACACACACACCCAAAACAAATTATCTCCTTAATTAACTAGGCGGTGGAAACACAGACACCAGAACACTTAGGGGGACAATTGACCGTAACTGACTGACTCAAGTGGTTGGTGGATTGGAACCTCGTCGCCTCAGACCAGAAATTAGGTTTGTTTGGGAAAGAAAAAAAAAATATGTGCCCCATTTGCATTTATTATTATTTCGACGAACTCTATGCTGGCTCCACCCCTCGCCTCGCTGCTCTTGGGGGTGTGGGGTGGGTGGGGGGGTGGGAATGGGTGAGGGACAAATATAAAAGCTTCATAATGATTCTTGGTTTAGGCTCCTGTAGCCATAAAAATTAACCATAGGGTATCCTTAAAAATAATATAGTCTCATTGCCTTTTTTTCCCTGTTCATTTTACCTTGGCTAATCTAATCTAAACTAACATAACATAGCCGGATTCTAACCTAACCTATCCTAACCTATCCTATCCTATCCTATCCTATCCTATCCTATCCTATCCTAACCTAACCTAACCTAACCTAACCTAACCTAACCTAACCTAACCTAACCTAACCTAACCTAACCTAACCTATCATAACCTCACCTATCCTATCCTATCCTATCCTATCCTAACCTAACCTAACCTAACCTAACCTAACCTAACCTAACCGGACCAGATGAACGAAAATAATAGCAGGGGATCAATATTATGACTCTATAAGGAAGAATAAGTAGCACCTTTTTATCTGCCAATAACTGAAGATTTCGATTAATTAATGAACACGACTGAATCAATAAAACATTAACACCATAAGTAAGATCATATTAGGAAAAACAATCCTCAAAAACTTCCCTCTTATAGGTTTAATAAAGATGGTGCGTTTACGACCGGCTGTGATAATAACCAGGTATTTAGTATCTGGGAAAGTGGGGCAGAAGGAAGGAAGGAAGGAAGGGGGAATGAGGAGGGGGAAGGGGGAATGAGGAGGAGGGAAGGGGAGGGCCAGGTTTGATATCGGAAATCTTTAACCCAATCATGAGAGGTGATGGTGAGCAAGTTGTAAGGAAGGGAATGGAGGCTGAATGCATGGGTCTAGCTAGTGTAAGTGTGTGTGTGTGTGTGTATTTGTGTGTGTGTGTGTGTGTGTGTCTGTGTTTTTTTTTTTTTTTTTTTTTTTTTTTTTTATGTGTGTGTGTGTGTGTGTGTTGTTACGCTGGAGTGCCTTGATTCCTCCAAAAAGTATGCTAGGAAACAGAGCCAGAAGTGCAAAAATTATGGTGTTGTTTTGTTGCATGGAATAGTTTGGAGGATTCAGTTGCTCCATATTTACCAACACAAAACTTCCCCCTTAACTAATCGTGATCGTTCGTGTATAGGTGATAATTTGGAGGCTTCTGATTACTCCCGAATAATGATACAAAACAAACTTTATTCTATGTAAGTAAGTGGAGTTTCGTGGCAATGTTTGAAGGATTCTGTTTGTTTATTTACATCCAATTTTCTTCTGACCACATCACAGTTTTCTTAATTTCGGTGAATGATTTTGAGTGAGTTTTGAAGGATGCCTCACTAACCAAGCTATTTTAAAAGTGAATTTGAAGGATGCCTCACTAACCAAGCTATTTTAAAAGTGAGTTTGAACCATGCCTCACTAACCAAGCTATTTTAAAAGTGAGTTTGAAGGATGCCTCACTAACCAAGCTATTTTAAAAGTGAGTTTGAAGGATGCCTCACTAACCAAGCTATTTTAAAAGTGAGTATGAAGGATGCCTCACTAACCAAGCTATTTTAAAAGTGAATTTGAAGGATGTCTCACTAACCAAGCTATTTTAAAAGTGAGTTTGAAGGATGCCTCACTAACCAAGCTATTTTAAAAGTGAGTTTGAAGGATGCCTCACTAACCAAGCTATTTTAAAAGTGAGTTTGAAGGATGCCTCACTAACCAAGCTATTTTAAAAGTGAGTTTGAAGGATGCCTCACTAACCAAGCTATTTTAAAAGTGAGTTTGAAGGATGCCTCACTAACCAAACCATCAGCAGTCTCACCTCTTATCTTGTCCAGTTCCCGAATACAAGAGTTAAAATTGGTGATGAGATATTGGCTTAAAAATGAACTGGGCCCACGATTGAGTCTGTCGGTGGTCGGTTCCTTTAAGGGGAAAGTTCTGTGTTGGTAAATCTGGAGCAACTGAATCTTCCGAACTATTCCAAGCAACAGAACACCATTATTTTTGCTCTTCTGGTCCTGTTTCCTGGCATACTTTGGAGGAATCAAGGCACTCCGATGTAACAAAAAAGAATTACCCCATTAAGTACTCAGACATCTTGAACGACAGGAGACATGTTTTTGTTTTTTTAACTCTCTGTCTTCTCTTCACAGGTGAGGGCCTTAATTAAGCGGGATTCTTTACCTTTCTCAGTGTATAGTCAGCCAAAAAAATACAAGGGACATTCAGACGCCAACAAACCTCTTGGATCTTGTATGGCAATTCAATTTTCTTATACTAATTAACCTATTAACTTGAGGGAAAGCATAGTAAATAAGAAGGCCTCTAAAACACCATAGAGAAATGTAACCTTCGCTACGTTCACTTGTAACTTTCGCTTTATCTTCACATTTCCTAATAATTATTCCAACTTACTTATCTTTACAAGTCCAACCCACACACACACACACGTTCACAGAAGGACCATCATCATAATATCAGCAGCAAACATCAACTACATACATCTTCCACCACATTTCCTCCAACATCAAAGCCTCTCCAATATTCACCGTTCTGCTTTGTACTTTTCATTGCTGCATCCGTGTACAGAGTTAACATCCTCGGGGATATGACACACCCTTACATCAACCCCTCATTGAGATCAAAGAACTCACTCTGTTTACCATCCAGGCGTACAGTAGCTCCCAAAACCATCCTTTTTATGTGTCGGGCGTAGGATGGCATAATGAACAGAGTTGAAAACATTCTGCCAGACACACCACATGTCACATTGGTATAGGGTTGCCATGCTTGGTTGGACATTGCTGGGGGTGATTCTAATGTGAAAATCAACGCCACCATTTGACTGCCAACATCCATCAATAAGTACACAGTAATTATTCCATTCAATTGTGTGTCACATTTTAAACTATACTATCTTAAAAAGAGTTTTGTTAACTATGTAAGTACTGCCCCTTTTTAAATTCATACCTGCTTGTCGTCTACATTAATTAAACATCCTTCATATATTCACAGTCTGTAGGTTCAGGTCAAAGAAAGGATTCTCCCCTCAGGCTATGTTGTAAGCTTCGTATAACAATTTTCCTTCCTGCAAAACTTCCTCGATATGCATCTGAGAGGAAAGACCTATACATCGTCTCCCTCTTCTGAACCACCCTGCTCTTCTGTTACCGTCCCCTCTTATCTTCCCTCCTATGCTGAAGAGGTACACAGGGTGAACACAAAATCTTTCCCTGAAGGCGGGACACCAAAGTATACCCTGAACATTCCCCGAGTAATAAAGTGCAACATATATATGCTTAGATTTACAAATAACATCAGCATAGTATAGTTGTACCTCAGCATAGATAGATTGAGTATATGAATGGTGCACGTGTTGTGTTATAAAGGTTTGATATCAGGAAAAAAAGTGTTTATGGTCATCCTGCAATTGCTCTATGGTTCCTGCATGTTTCTGTGTTTTCTTTTATATTTGTCGAGGGGAGCTACGATATCCATCTTCCAGTCTTCCCTCCTCCCTTTGGCTTTACTAGTTGTACAGTAGTAACCATCAGATTGCTTCCTATAATAAAACGACTACTGGTACTTTATCCTCGGAGATGGTACAGTCGGCAGCATATATTCGCTTTATTTTCACCTGCGTATGGAGAGAGAGAGAGAGAGAGAGAGAGAGAGAGAGAGAGAGAGAGAGAGAGAGAGAGAGAGAGAGAGAGAGAGAGAGATGATGATGATGATGTATATTGATGCTGTGATACGGTTTGAATATAGAGAAGATGACCGATATTATTACTTCTCATGTGGTAAAAATCACACATGTTGTTGGAATAGAAATGGGTTCAGAATGCAACTATCTGGTCATATTAACATTACATCGTACGTGAGATGGAC
>JAWZYT010006825.1:50000-52098 GCA_034508575.1 Petrolisthes manimaculis
GTGTGTGTGTTATGTGTTATGTGTGTGTGTGTGTGTGTGTGTGTGTGTGTGTGTGAGTGTGGACAGACAGTCGAAAATAAATTACACACAGGAGTGGACAGAGACATTCGTAAAATTACACACAGAGACATTCGAAATTTACACACAGGAGTGGTTCATTTTAAGGGAGAAGGACAGTGTTGATAAATCTGGAGGGGGGACTGGGGGGGGGGGGCGCAGGAATTGGGGGACAGGCTTGGGGTGGGTAGAAAGCCTGTAATCTATACCCCCCAACCCCCTAACCCCCTCAACCCCCCCCCCTCCCAAGTCTGTCCCCTTACTCCTGCACCCCCCCCCCCCCAAGCCTGTCCCCCTATTCCCACACACCCTTAAGTTACGTCGTTTTAGCCTGGTTAGATAAGGGTTAGTTAAGGTAGATAAAGGTAGTTAGATAAGGGTTAGTTATAGTAAATGTATTGTGAAGCTTAGTAAGGCAAGTGAGACGAGGCTGTGTAAACTCTATTGTGTTGTGAAGGTCAGAGGAAAACAATATATTACGTACAGTCATATATTAATTACTCATGAATAAAAGAAGAAGGAGGAATGGAAATGTAATGTTAGGATAGAAGGGAAGGGGCGGAACGGAGGAGAAATTCAGACAGACAGACGGAGGAGGGAGGGAGAGAGGGAGGGAAGGAACGAACGAGAGGGAGGAGAAATTCAGACAGAGGGAGGGAGGGAGGGAGAGAGGGAAGGAAGGAAGGGGCAGGGAGGGAGGAGAAATTCAGACAGACAGAGGGAGGGAGGGAGGGAAGGGGCAGGGAGGGAAGAGAAATTCTGACAGACAGACGGAGGGAGGGAGGGGGGAGAGGGAGGGAAGGAAGGACGAACGAGAGGGAGAGATGTTGTATAAAGTCAGGTAATTTCCCTTGGCGATGCAATGGGGAACAGAATAGAGAGTTGGTGAGCAGAGCAGAGCAGAGGAGAGGAGAGATAGGAGGGTGATAGACGTCATGGAGAGGCAGTACTACGGTTGTGTGTGTGCGAGTTAGTTGGTTAAATACTGTACATCACGAGCACTAATAAGTTTACAGGTGTGATTCGAATACCTAGAGACAGTAAATAAATGCATAATAATAAGATCTCGATTGGAATGAGTTCGTTGGTGAATTGGATTGTTTAATTAAAGCTTCAACCATAACTGTATAATTATTAGTGCTCGTGACTGGACATACATACACCTAATCCCAAAAGTCCTCCTGTTGTCTCTAAGTTAGGGCTGTTGAATGCCTCTGATATTTAGACACTGTGTGGTAATTGAGATATACCCTGTCTCTTCCTCACTGACTATCATGAACTGTACAATAAGAATAGGTAGTGAAGAAAACATACAGTATCAGTACCCCAGAGTAAAGTAAACAGAACAGAACAGAAACAGAATAGAACAGTACAGAATAGAACAGTACAGAATAGAAACAGTACAGAAGTAAACATGCATAAAGTGAATGAGAGAAAGAGCAGGCAGACAGACAGACAGACAGACAGACAGACAGACAGACAGACAGACAGACAGACAAACATACAGAGAAAGAGAGAGAGAGAGAGAGAGAAAGAGAGAGAGAGAGAGAGAGAGAGAGAGAGAGAGAGAGAGAGACAGACAGACAGACAGAGAAAGAGAGAGAGAGAGTTACATGCTTCTAACTAACTAATTAGGAGTAAAGTTAAGGACCAATTCACTGACGACTTACTTACAATTCACCAAGTATCCGTCGGGAGTAACCTGAAGAAAACTTGAGGTCGTAGTGAGTGACATCCTTCCTCTCCAAAACCCTCCAGATCCGTCCCACCCATTGTCTCCTTCACCAACTCTTTGTCCAGGTCAGGGTAAGACACGGATTTCTTCCCTTGCCTGGCCAGACATAGGATCACTGCCACTAACACTGTAGGAGGAGACGCAGAAGGGACGAAGGAGGTGAAGTGGGCCGAAGAGAGGTTGGGTTGTGGTGTTGGTGGTGGTGGTGTGGTGGGGAGGAAGTGAATGAGACAATGGGATGATTAGAATGGTAGTGTGCATGGAAGGAAAGTTAAAGGAAGGTAGTCTGGATGTAGTGAAGTGAAG
>JAWZYT010006826.1:0-30000 GCA_034508575.1 Petrolisthes manimaculis
TAAGAGGGGGTAAAATGACCGCTGATGGAAAGTGGGGGTGAAGGGAAAAGGGGACAACTGCTGAGGTCATAGAGAATAAGACAGGGATAGCAGGGAGGGAGGGGGAGGGATGAGCAGGGAGGTTCTTGAAGAGAATGTATAGAACAAGGCGGGGGCGGCGGGGGGGAAATGAGTCACTGGAGAGATGATGTGGTGGGAGGGGAGTGATGGAGTGCAAGGGGAGGCGAAGGTCCTGGAAACAACATGAATATTAATGGGGAGGGGGGAATTGCACAGGAGGGGCAATGGGAAGGGAACTATCGAGGGGAGGGGGAGGTGGAGAGCGGATATAGACCAATAGATACGGTACTTGATTGACAAAGGGAAATCCGTGGTAAGGAAGGAGAAAATGAGGGATGATGAAATGATGAGTGAGAGGAAGAGAATGAATATTATCATTGCAGAAACAGTGAATGACTTTGGGAAGGAAAGGAGGTGGAAATATACAGAGATGGAGATAAATAAGAGGGAATAAGTTTGGGGAAGAGAAGTTGGCATTAGGGAGGTGTTGGAGGAAAGAGGAGACCAGGGAGAAGGAAGGAAGGAAGGAAGGAAGGAAGGAAGGAAGGAAGGAAGGAAGGAAGAGGAAGGTAGGCATAGAACTAGAGAGAAGGAGGGGAGTGGGTCATATGGAGAGAAATAAAAACCAGACCAGGAAGTACCGTAAGGGAATGAAGGAAGAAAGGAAGGAAGGGTGGTGAGAAGAGAATTAGAGTAGAAGTGATGAGTGGGAGTAATAGAGAAGAGGTGGTGAAAGAGGATGTAAACAGACAGACACGTGGTGATGTATGTGTGAGGTAGAGGGGGGGGGGTATGGGGCTGGGGAGGGGGGGTGGAAGGGGACCATGGGCAAGAGGAGGCAGACACACACACACACAGAGAGAGAGAGAGAGAGAGAGAGAGAGAGAGAGAGAGAGAGAGAGAGAGAGAGAGAGGAGAGAGAGAGAGAGAGAGAGAGAGAGAGAGTGAGACGAAGAGGCGGGGGGGGGGGGATAGAAAGACTTTGGCAACAGACCCCGGCCGGCGCCAGAGAAGTCCCCGCCCCTGAGGACTCCAGAAGCTGGCTATTGATCCTGGAGTGGCGCCAGAAAAGCTCTCCCTTTCCTCTTTGGCACGGCCCCACCCTCCACCACCACCTTCTCTATCCCCTCTCCACCACCACCACCATCACTACCATCACCACCACCACCACCACCACACAGCACCACACCAATCTGCATAACCCCGAGACTACACTGGCACAACACACACACACACACAATCACATACACACACACACACAATACACACACACAGCCTCAGACCAGACATAGAGGTTCCAGTACGCATCACATCACCAATAATTATCTCTTATTACTCCTGCATCTCAATAATTCTCTTACCTCACTATCTATTTCCTTTCTTGCGCTCCTTTCTGTTTATACATCTACAGTTTATCTATTTGTCTATGGTATTTGTCTGTCTGTCTGTTGTGAGTGTGGTTTCTTCTTCTCCCCATGAGATATGTTAGGTAAGGTACCCAGGATGTGCCAGTGGTAGATAGGTGACCGGTTTGACTCGCTCGCTAACCTGGCCGGGGACTTCATCAGCACAGAAGCAGTGATCTGGCGACACACACACCTGCCACTCTCTCCTGAATTCGATAGACACGTGGATAGATAAATAGATAGATAGATAGACTAAGATAAAACAAGATAGGGAGGGAGGGAATAAGGAAAAATGGGAAAACAAATTGATTAGAGTATAATTATACGGAGTTGAAGTGAAAAGTTGTGTTGGAGAAAGACAATATAGAGACAGTAAAGCAACAAGAGGTAAAAAGGTAACAAAGGTGACGAGAATGTTCACACGTTCCGTATTCATTGGAATCTGCAACAAGATTTGGGGAAAATCTTCTCTTGAGTCGAGTGTTTTAGCATATAATGAAATAATGAAAATCTATCCCGCTATAAAATCAATGTTGTTTACACTATTCTTATACCGCATTATTGACTAATTGGTTTCTCAGGATACTCATTTTTCTGTATGTAATCCCTTAAAGAAATATCTGTCTTTTTGACGAGTTGGAAGTCACTGATTCGTCCAAACAAGAACACGAAACAGACATCATGAGTGACGGTCCTGTTTCTCAGTCGTCTCCGATTTATCGACGATAGTTCAGGTCCAACCTCTTGACACTAGCTGGAGGAAAATACATTGATACTTTAATTGTTCAGAGTAATATCCTACAGTATGCGTCACTCTGACTGAATGTTTGCACCTCAAAGGATCCCACACATGAAATCCCATACGTACTCATATGTAATAATGACATTGATTTGAGAGAAACAACGGGATAATGTGCAAAACGAAATTATCAGTTTACAAGAGTCGGTCACTTCACTCCATATGTCTTTTTATCATCGCTTTTAAAACAATCATAGAAATATCACTTGTCTAAAACTTTTATATTACCTTTTTCATTTGTACATATTTTGTATTTATTACATGTAATCTAAACTATTACTGTCCTTCTATTCTTTGTGGTGGACAGAAGCCGTATGGAGTCTATATAGAGGTGCCTGTCCTCCCACGCCTTTAATTAACCCAGACTTATAACAAGAAAAAGACATCACCACCACCACCCACCAGTCCACCCTGACATCTTCCCACGTCATCACACCCACGCACTCTTCCTCATTCCCACTCCCCCCCCCACATACACACCACCACCACCACACCCATTTGATTTTACCTACTTACACAATCCTTCCTACAAACCTCGCTCACACTCCCCCTCACCCTCGTAACGCAAATCAAATCTACAGTCAAGTAAAGAAGTGAGAATATGGATAATTATGCATCTTTTATTTTCTTTAGCGCTCTTAAATCTTCCCAAATAATAGCATGCACAAACAGCAACCTAATACAACACACAAAACAACTAATTAGAAAACAGCAGTTACTGAGTGTCCCTCTTTTTTTACATGAACCTCCCTACCACATCCCGGACAACCCACACATTCATATATACATTTATTTTCCGAGTATGACTCCTGACTCAACCAAAGAACAACGGAGCACTTCAAGCCAGAAATGAGACGCAGAGTAAAATCTGGCCTTAATTGTGAAGTAAACAAGAGGACAGACGACACGGAAACGGTATTGTGTGACAAAGCATTTCTCTCCTTCTGGCTGCCTACCACCCTTCACTCCCTCCCTGCCTCCCAGCGAACACTCCTTACTCCTTCCCTGGTCTCACTCTTCTCTCCATGTCTGCTTCATTCTTCTTACTCCTTCCTTGTCTCACTCTTCACTCCATGTCTGCTTCATTCTTCTACTCCTTCCCTGTTTCACTCTTCTCTCCCTGTCTTGCTTCATTCTCTCCCTCTTCTTCTCTCCCTCCCTACCACCATCCGTCTGGGAACCTCATTTCACTCCCCACAATATCTACCTTGCTGTCATCTACTCCTCCTAGGCTCCTGAACCATCCACACCTTTCCCCTTCATATGTTACCCATTCCATATTCTCCTTCCTTCCGCTTCACCACCCTTCAACCCTCGTTCCTCCCCTTTACTTCCTTCCGCCTTCTTGCCTCCATGTTGACCCCTCCTCATCTCCTCTTGACCTTTCCCTGGCTGACCTTGCTTCTCAAATTCCTGTTTTTCCCTGACCTCTGCATTCTGCCGCTCGTTCTTGTAACTTATTTTCTTTCAATCCTCCCACCATGATGCATCTTTCATCTATAAATTTCATTTAGATTACCGTCCTCAACTTTCTCACCCTCCAATTATTCTGCTTCACTGTCCTTACCCTAATTAAACTGGTAATCCACTTAGCATAGCATGACCAAACAACCTCCCGACGACCAGGTACGGATAGGTATGTTGATGTTTGTAGGTTAAACTAGTGTCATCATTAGTAATCCCCTCGGCTCCACTAAATCCATTCCCCTCCACCCTAATAATTCTTCACCAACCATACCATCACCACTCTATTCCTCTTCACCTCTTCTCACTTTACTCCCTCACTCTCATTGCCCCTCTTTCTCTCTCTCTCTCTCTCTCTCTCTCTCTCTCTCTCTCTCTCTCTCTCTCT
Source organism: Petrolisthes manimaculis (assembly GCA_034508575.1). Lineage (NCBI taxonomy): Eukaryota > Metazoa > Arthropoda > Malacostraca > Decapoda > Porcellanidae > Petrolisthes > Petrolisthes manimaculis. Next base: position 4,118 of record JAWZYT010006826.1, read on the forward strand.
CTCTCTCTCTCTCTCTCTCTCTCTCTCTCTCTCTCTCTCTCTCTCTTATTCGCTCTGCTGCTTCATGTGAGAGCCCTGTCCTTACCCTCGCATCCTATATTTCGTTCTCACCTTTTTAAAATATCTCGCTCGCTGTGACATCCCCTTCCTCCACTCACCGTCAGCATCTCGTCTCCCTTCTTCATTCTACTGCACTAGCATCTCCCTGCTTTCTCTCCCTCTTTCCCCTTTTCCTACTATTCTTGTTTTCCTTCTCCTGCCCATCCCTTCAATTTGTTTCTTGTTTCACTCTGTCCTTATCAACCAAGGTTTCCCGTAATTTTTCTTCACTTTACCTTACTTTCACTCAGTTATACCCCAATCCCTGTTGTGCCTTACCCTTCTCTCTCCAGTCCTGTTCTGCCTTCCTACTTTGTCTAAATCCTTGTCCAACCCTGTTTATTCTATCTTAGTCTTTGTCATTCCCCCCGATTCAACATCCATGCTGAGCCTTGCCTTATTCACCCTTTCCCTGCATGAATTCTTGTTTTGTTCTGTTTTAGTTCAGCCTTTATCAAAGTCCTGTTCTCCCACCTCAATCCATAGTCCTTGTCCTACTGTGTCTTTCTTGCTCACCCTGTCCTGTCCTGTCCTGTCCTCCTCTGTCCTCCTCTGTCCTGTCCCTGTCCTCCTCTGTCCTGTCCCTGTCCTGCCTTGCCCTGCCCTGTCTTCTCTCTCTAGTCCCCCTGGCGGCTGTGAGCTTCCCGACTGGTGGAGGCGGAGTGCAGTGAGCCGGGGGCCGCCCTTTCCCCTCTCGTCTGAGATTGCCTAATGGTGCAGAGACTCGCTGCTGCCGGAGCTGACCGGGGCGGGATGCTGGCTGGGATGGGGCGGGGCGGGGCGGGGCGGGGCGGGGCGGGGCGAAGAAACAGGAGAAGGAGAAGGAGATATGAACAAAAAAGGCAGAAAGAAATTTTGAACGAAATGAAGATAAATGCAGCATGAGAAGAATAAATATAGAAGAAGATACAGAGAAAGAAGAGATGTAGAAGAAAAGGAGAGACTAACCAAGAAATAGATAATATTATGAGGAAGGAAAATACGAGGCTATAAGGAAATTAAAGTAAGAGAGGAAGAAAGAGAAGAGAAGAGATAAGGGGGAAAGAGGAGGAGGAGGAGGAAGAAGAAGGAGAAGGAAGGAGAAATAAACAAACAAGTCAGAATGAAAGTATGAGCACTATACAGTTATGATGAGAAGGGAGGAACCAGAGTTATGTATGTCAAGAACTGAGAGACGGACAGTAAATGAACACAGATAAAAATGGATAATGGAAAGAGAAGTGAAGTGAGCGGAAGAGGAAGGGGGAGGAAGAGACACACAAAGCAACAACAACAGCAGAAGACAGGAGGAACATACAGTATTGGATGAAGAGGGAAGAATGTAAAGAGGGGAAGAGAGGAGAGTGGAAAGACGAGAATATACAGCGTAGGAGAGGAAAGGCGAGGGTATAGGAACGTAGAAGAAGTGAAGAAGAAAGGAAAGGATATGAGATGAGAATAGACGCAAGGAGAAGATGAGATAGGAAAGAAGAAGAAAGAAAGGAAATGAGAATAGACGCAAGGAGAGGATGAGATAGAATACGAAAGAAGACGAGTGGAGAAGAGGAGAGAAGAGGACATGGACAAAATACAAAAATAACACAGACAAAAGAGACACAAGCGAGGGAACTAAATAAATCAGTGGTAATAAATTCTCAAAACATATCACTAATAAGGATTCGGAAATTTAAGGATTATGAACAATTATTGACACAACCAAATTTCAGATTATTATAACAGTGAAACTCTTTTTTTTTTGGGGGGGGACCCACGATACAATATTATATGATTATGTCGATTGTACTTTGGTCGACGCTGAGAATGCTTTACTATAGAAATGGGAAGTAGTGAATAGGATAGGGAAGGGAAGGGAAGATGGAGGGAAGATGGTGTAAGGGAGTGATGGATGGATGGATGGATGGAAGGACTGATGTTGAGGAGGAAATGGAAAAAGACAAGGGGATGAAGGGAGTAGAGATAAATGGGGGAACAAAAAGGAGATAGAGAAGAGAGAGAGAGAAAGAGAGAGAGAGAGAGATTAGTAAGAAGAAAAATTTAAGTGAGAATAGTTGTAAAGAGAGATTGGTGTGTGTGTGTGTGTGTGTGTGTGTGTGTGTTAGTTCTGGTAGGAAACGAGAGGCAGGGCAGCAAGTGAGCAGGAGGGAGGGAAGAGGAGAGAATGAAGGGGAAGGGGAGAGGAGAGAATGGGGGGAGGTGGGGGTGGGGGTGGGGGTGATGAGGGTCCGAACAAACAGAGCCACTGGAAGGGGAAGGGAAGGGAAGAAGGTAAGAAAATTTGAGAAGGGGAAGGAAGGGCAAGAGGGAGGGACCATGGAGAGACGAAAGGAAAGATGAGAATGGAGAATATATAGGAACAGGATAATGGAGATGAGAAGAAATGAGAGGAGGAGAAGAAGGAAGGAAAGAGAAGAAAATATGCAAATGCGATAAGGATGGGAGGATGGGAAAATTGGCAGAAGATGAAGAAAGGGAAAGATGGAAGAGAGGAGATGAGCATAGCATGAGGAAGGAATAAAATGGAATATACATGAGGATGGAAACCAGGGAAAAAAGGGAGGAAAGATACCAACCACCGTGTTAGATAAAGAGTAGCACAACATAAACGAAAGAGAATTGATGGTTGGATATTTGTGTGATGATGGTAAGGCGGGACAGATGGTAGGTGTAGTAGGGATGGTTAGGGTAGGGAGTGTAGGGTGGTGGTGGTGGTGGTGGTGTCAGATCTCCAGCATGACGTCAAAGTTGTCCTCCTTCCCCCTTCTCTTCCTCCTCCTTCTCTCCTCCTCCTCCTCCTCCTCCTCCTCCTCCTGGACTTTGATGTTGAGACTCACTTGCACCAGCAACTCAGTTATACTTATTCCAAAAGCAGTGTGAATAGTAGAGTAAGTCAGGGTGAGACGGCAGGGCAGCATGCAGGGTACAGCAGAGAGAGGATATATGAAGAAGGAGGAGGAGGAGGAGGAGGAGGAAGAGGAGGAGGAGGAGAGGGAAGAGGAGGAGCAGGAGGAGGTGGAGGGAAATGACGGATGCAGTGGTTTGGAAAGACCATTTTGTTCCTGTTGGGGTTTCCTGATTGATGGAGAGATGCGGTGGAGGGAGGGAGGGAGGGAGAGAGGCTTGTAGGAGAGAAGGAGGAATGAACGTGGAGGAGGAAGAGATGAATGAGGGAACATAGAGGGGAACATTTTTGCTATGGGATAAAGAGGGGAGTTGGGGGACATGCACCAGCCATCTCCCATTTACAAGGTTTTAGAATAATTTTGAATCGTTGACATTAGTTAAAGAAGAGTTCGTAATATCTCATAAACCTAAAGGGGGGAGTCAATATTACCCAGTGGCACAATTTAAGGAGAGATTCTCTTTGGGTAAAACGAAAGGTAAATGATTCCTCCAAACTATGCCAGGGAACAGGCGACCTTAATATTACTAATGGGAATCTGTTGCATGTTATTTTTAGGAGGATTCAGAGACCTTCCAATATACCAACATGACCATCTATCCTTAAGATCAGGTCGCCTCTGCAGCTTCATGTAAGGCTGACCTTCACTGACCGCTCTAGAGGATATAAAAACATCATGACCAAACTCACCCACATTCCGGAACGACATGACATTTGTGAGCCGCTCCTCCCCAATCTCAGACGTCACCAACACACAACTTGCCCAATGATGCTATACTGCCACCCAATAGTTTATTCCTGCTTGTGTCTCCCGCTTACCATGATGTATCTGTGACCATGATATGGATATTTATACCAACATTTAACATTGTATTCCTTCGTTAATCCACCTTTCACTTTTGTTTATCTCGTTTGCATGTCATATGCTATTATATTTCGTTGTTATCCACAAGTTATTATGAAGATTCTATTTTTTTTATTTATCATTAACAGTTACTATACCAAAAAGGAATAAGATAACAATGATAATCTTATGTCTGCAAAACAGATATAGTTGGTGTTCTGTCCGACGACCAGAACAGCGAATTATTTGAACGACGAATCCTCTCTATTATTTTCAGTTGTTGTGATCAGTTGTGCCCCTGACCTGAACCCCTCACCTGTCTACCTCATCTGAATTGGCCTACACTATTGCTGGCCTACTCCATCCGCCTCGGTAAGCTGCATATTGTGTTTCTTATTTAGTGTGATCAGAGGCTCTGGTATGTACGTCCGCCTAATTTGTTCCATCCTCTTATCTGTTGTTATTGTTGTTGTTGGTGGTAGTAGTGGTTTTAGTGACTTTGGTATTGGTAGTATATTGTGTTGATGGTGTTGTTGTAATCCTCTTGGTTTCTTCAGCTCTTGTTGTCTTATTAGTGACTTTCAAATTAATAGATATTCTGAGATGTGTGATTTGTTGTAAAAATTATGAAGTGGGTATATACGAAATTCAGATATCGTAGAGAGATTTTTGACTCAAGGTCAAAGTGCAGAAATAAAACTGATATTGCACAGTTTCCAATATATCTATAGAAAAAATCTTTTATATAGTGTATGTATAGCGATAATTAACATTTCCCTAAAAATAACTACTGTTGTAGATTTTACAAGGCTGGCTACCAATCTTGTAAAACATTAAACAAAGGTAAGACACATTTTCATCTCTATATTTCAAGCTTGGTACTTCCTGCAAAGAAGATTTATATGTGGTTTGACAACCCTTTCGACGTGTGTCAATTTTGGTGATATATTTTATTAATATTTTCACTTTTTACCCTGTTCATTTTACAAAATATAAATCTGCCTCGTTTCTAACTCCATCCATCTCTTATGTGTTAGAGATTGTCAGTATCACTCGGTGGCACCAACATGCTGCTAACACCATACATACATACATACATATATGACCATAAAACTCTCTCTAGTCCCGAGTCAGCCCACGAATTAGGTTATCACGAGTAGATGTGCGATAAAACAACTATAATAACAACAACAACAACAACAAAAACAATAACAACAACATCAACACAGCGAGGGAATAATTTCACCGTAACTATTCCACCCATCGAGGATTCTGTCTTAATCAGCATAACTTTTACCCTCCAATCAAGCTGGCCCCTTACCGCATGAATAATCTCCTCACGTAGTATTAGGGTGGAAATCCGACCATTACTGCTCCACCGCCTCACTTTTGTCTGGCGAGAAGAGCAATAAATCCATCAGCCTGGGCTCACACTGCCTCCTTTACCCTGGGGTGGAGTAGGTGAAGGGAAGCTGGTAAAGGTTACACTGCTCACGGGGATAAAGTAAAATACATATCATAGGCAAGGTTGGAGGGAAAGAGAGAGAGAGAGAGAGAGAGAGAGAGAGAGAGAGAGAGAGAGAGAGAGAGAGAGAGAGAGAGAGAGAGAGAGAGAGAGAGAGAGAGAGAGAGAGAGAGAGAGAGAGAGTCAATCTACTGTATATATAAATTTCACAAAGTGACTATGTCCGTTCTACCGTCCATCTGTCCGTCCGTCGGTTTGTCCGTTCATCCGGACCTAACTACTCCAAGGTCCTTTGAAATATAAACAACATTTTATTGTGGATAATACATATGCTTAGGGGGTTGTAATAAACTACTTTTGAAAGAAATCTGACAATTTTTTTTTTTTTCAAGTAGTGCACAACCGCAGGGCCGAGTGTATGGGGAGGAGGCGCCATTGACGAGAATTAAAGTTAATTAATAAGAGATAGCAAGTGAGAAAAAACCCCAAGAGAGAGAGAGTTGATGTAGAAAACTAGTAAGTAAGTCAAACCAGGTATAGGTCAAGAACTCCATTATTTACTTAACTTGGCAGACGCACAGAGGAGGACGTGAAAAAAGAGATGCTACCGTACTCCAGATTTAACCTTCAGATTCTCCCCAAGGCTATAATTTTTAGTTCATCCAGGACGAAATAAGTGGATGTAAATAGAGTTTCTACTATAATACATTTCAAATATCAGCAAACACAAGAAGGAGATCTCGTGTTTCTTTTAAGTTAATTTGTTGTAATAGAGTCTGCTGTCAGAAGCTACAGATTTCTCCCAAGTTTTGTCACGGCACTGCGCCTAGTTTGTGTCGTGGTCTAGTGTAAAGGAATCATTTAGCTACCACTTCACGGACTCTTCTTCTTAAAAGTTCATACGTAGTGGTCTGGGAAGGAAGGATGGGATGCACATGTCACCAGAAATTCACTAATGCTCCTGAAACAAGTCATGGGAGAGATAGTGAAGTGTACAGTGAAGTGTATGATGATGTTGATGATGATGATGATGATGATGTTGATGATGATGATGATGTTGATGATGATGATGATGTTGATGATGATGATGATGATGATGTTGATGGTGCTGGTACTGTATGGTATGACTTGGTCAGATATCACGCTCAACACACACACACACGCTATTTTTTCTCTCTCTCTTTCACCCCCTCCACCTTCCCCTACCTCTTACACCAATCTCCTCCCCTTTCCCCTCCCCCATTTCCATCCCCCTTCTCCTCCTCCTCCTCCTCCTCCTCCTCCTCCTCCTCCTCCTCCTCCTCCTCCTCCTCCTCCTCCTCCTCCTCCTCCTCCTCCTCCTCCTCCTCCTCCTCCTCCTCCTCCTCCTCCTCCTCCTCCTCCTCCTCCTCCTCCTCCTTCTCCATCCCCGTAAACCCAGGGAAGCTTAGCAGGGGCTCAGCCAGACGCCCCGGGAATGAAGGCTGTAACCAACTTAGCCCCAGCCTCGCCCCAACCCAACCCTTCACTCCCCAACCCGTCACTTACACTATGAAGTAAAATTAATGTGTACACTACCTGCTGATACCTGATGTTGCACCTCTCACTCTCCCTCATGCAACTTTTTTTTTATCAATTTTTTTTATTCTTTTTTTTTAGTTTCTACACACAAGCTTAACTTAATTTGCGAGTGTAGAACATCACGGTTACCAAGTCAAATATTCTGGGTCTCACATTTTAGCCATAGGAAACTGTATCATTCTATTTATCTATTAATCATTTCATTCTTATCAGATGGACTGTGTTTTGGTTTGCCTTCATCATGGGTATATATGTATAATGTTTTGGTTTCTGTTTACTTGTCTACTTGTCTGTTTGTGTGTCGTTTGGTGGTAAAATTATATACAGTGTTAGGTGTAATTTTTTTTTTTTTTTTTTTTTTTTTGTCGGGACTGTCAACAAATAAGTGATTAGATTATGTTAGAGCTGTGGATCTGGATTGATATTTTTATTTATATTCCCATTAGATATAAACGAGAACAAAAGTGGGTGCCTGTGACTATAGACTTTCACTACACGAAGAAATATTGTTTATCATTTTATTTGTTTATAATTTTACTCTTATGTTTATTATTTTACTCTTTGTTTATAATTTTACGTTTATTCTATTTTATTCTTATTTGTTTTCATGTTATCTAGCAGAATTAAGTGTATAAAGCAGAACGTGAAAGAAACCGAACTACCCGAAAACCTAACCAATCCAATTTTTTTTACACACTCTTTTCTCGGGTAAGAATTTAATTTGCGGTGGCGTGTGTCGTCAGGGGAGTCACCGCCTCAACACTTTGTAAGCCTCCAGTGTCTCAGGTCGTAATGGACTGTATATTGTCTTCACACACACACACACACACACACACACACACACACACACACACACACACATACACACACACACACACACACACACACACACACACACACACACACACACACACACACACACACACACACACACACACACACACACACACACACACACACACTGTCCTGGGTTGGGTATCATATTGCTGAGTGATGGACCTTGGTGCTTGTCTTCCATCCACTGTGTCCACTAAATAGACAAGTGGAAGGATGTGTGCCTTGACGGATGCTCTCTGACTCATGGAAGTATTGATGATGAAGAGACAATAACGTTTGGTCTCTTGATGCACTTGTGAGAATTTTGAGGCTTAGATCCGTTAGTCATAGTTATAGACCGAAAGACTGATGAGTTTCCTGTTGGATTTCTTTTTGGATGGAAGGTTGAATGAATAGATTATTTACCCTGTCAAAGTTTGTTGAACCAACTGCAAGCTTTTGTTGTGCAAACGTAAGACGATCACTATTATATTTTAATTTGATAGAGATTTAATAAATGGTTTAGTTTTGTAGACTTAAATATAAAAACAAGGTGATATTATTCAGTCTAGAAAGCTGTGAGCAGAGCTACGAATGAGATTGAACAGTCATAAACGATTGAATGAAGGTAATAAACAATGGATAATATAAGAGAGAAGAGTGAAGTATAAGGAAAAAAGGAAAGGAAAAGGATGTAGTCAGAATTATAGAAAAGACCAACTGACATACAAACCAGAGATGGAAAGATGCAGGTATGGATGCTTGGATGAATAGAGAGCTCAGGTAGAGAGAAAAAAGAGGAAATAACTTTTAAAAATAGTGGTATGAATGGAAGAGTGGATGGCCAGACGCGTTCGGATGAAGAGGAGAAAAAATTGATGCTGGAAATTCTATGAACTGTGCATGAGGGGTTTATGGAAGGGAAGGGAGAGGATTTAGGAAACAGGGAAAGGAAGATGGAAAGCCAAGGTAGGTAGAGATAATTGGAGAGGGTGGAGGGAGGGAGACTGACAGGCCCCACGACAGTAAGCGGGAGTGACAGGCAGACTGACAGGCGAGACAGAGGAAGTGACAACCCGAGTAGACGGATGATGAGTGAACGAAAGAAAATCCAAAAAGCAGCAGGGGGAGTGCATGAACATGAAAGAATATTAAAGCAACGCAGAAAGAGAAAACAGTAAGGTCGATGGAACAGAATTTGTGACCAGGAGAAAGAATGGGAGAGTAGGAGACAAAGTGAGAGAACAAGAGGTACAGGGAACACAGAGTAAGAGAAAATAACAACACAGATTTTGACAACGGGAAAAAGAATGAGAGACTAGTAGACACAGTGAGAGAACAAGATATACAAGGAACAGACTACGAGATACAAGGCTAAGCCAATTTCGAAAACAGAGTAATGGTATTGAGTGAGTATGTGGCAAACCGAGTGAGATAAGACAGGGGAACCAGGTAGAGACAGTGACATCATAGAGACGAGAAGATCAGTTTATATGGGGTGCGAAAAAGTGGAGATACTAAAAAGGCTACCTGTTTGTGGCGTAAGCAATCCACTGCTGTAATTAACTCATGACATTATTCCCATGCCTAAACAGCATTACCTACTGCAATTTCTACCATCTCGTCTTCCTTCTCCTATTCTTCTTTCTCCATGTTCATAGTTTCATCGCCTCTTCTACCTCATATTATTCTTCCTATCCATCCTTTTGTTGTCTATCTTCCCTTCTTCGTATCATCATTATCCTTCTGTTCATCATCCTTTACTCCCTTTATATAGTCGTTTTCACATTTCTCTTCCTTCATCTTTCCTTCTCATATACTCCTCTTACCCATTTTCCCTCTCATGCCCCATCTCCCCCTCTCAATCTTCCTACTACTCCTCTTCTCTTTTTATCTTAATAATTCACTTATATCGAACTGTAACACACATAGTCCTGCGAACAAACCTCCTTAAATAGAAACACAATTTTCAGTTTTTTTAAAAGTTTATTATTTATATTTGTTGATTCCATTACAGGGGTTGAACTGCACTAGATTATTGCATGTATTCTGTATGGTTTATGTTATTATTTTATCTTACTTGGTACCTTTTGTTTATCTGGTTAGCTTTGTTTGAAGGGAAGGATGGACTGGGGGAAACCATTTGATATTTTGTTATTTTCTCATACTGGTAGATCAGTTACCATATATCCCACACACAATCTTACAAAGACCAATGATGGTGTTGCTGTTTGTGATCCCTTTGTGATCCTTAATTATCCTCCTCCTCCTCCTCCTCCTCCTCCTCCTCCTTCTCCTTCTCCTTCTCCTTCTCCTTCTCCTTCTCCTCCTCCTCCTCCTCCTCCTGAGTAAGGCGTTGTCATTCATACCAAATCTAATTTTGGATTCAGTCAGGGAAATGGCCAAGTACGTCAATCAGTTACAGTGTCCTGACTTACAGTACAGCAGCAACGGATGACATTTTATGGATGGTGTACAGTCGTCTTTACAGTACATATTGTTTTCATACCGTGTGTACATATATATCTTTGGGTGTACTTGTTCTGAAAGTAACCTGGTAGGTAGATTAATTCAGACATTTATGAAGAGTATGAAGCTCTTGATTGTTTCCACACATTGATGTAGCAACGAAGATCTTGATATTAAACAATGTAACTTGTTTCGAGAAACGCGAAAAATTTTGATACATATAAAATTATTTGTATGAAATAAAATCATCACTGAACTGTCTTATTATAGTATGTTGTAAATCAAGCACGACGAGTGTTGCCAAAAGGTGTGTAATATTGTGAATTTCCTAAATTACCTTTTCTTAAGGTATATTTTTGGTGAGGTTACTATGATTATACTAACTTCCTAAATGCAGAAAACAACTGCACAGTAACTTCTTCCAGAATAAAGACCCTATCATGAGGTGACCGAGGCATTCGACTCACGTACTGTTTACTTTGCCAAGAGTTAGTTGGTTCCGCCAAGTTACATTTTACATGGGACAAAGAAAGGAAAATAGTTTTGGCCACATCCGTAAAGTTTACCTCCACAAGTTTTGTTCGCAGACACCAAAGAAAGATCAGTGTAATAGTATGGCTTAGTTGATAGTGTATTAGTTGAATCGAATCAGAGGTTGGATAATGAGAGTGCATATATAATGATGGTGAAGAGATGTAATGATTTGGGTTGTCCGTATTCCAGGTCGTTCGAGTCGTAAATTGAACCTCAACCTCCGCCCTTTTATGATAACTGAACCTTGTAATTGAATAGGTTAAAGTCTGTTATCGGGTTTGCCACAAATAGTAGGTGTTCCTTTGGTAAAACACTCATTGCATTGTTTTACTCCTGCAGGCTTCATGGTCCTTTGTCAATGCTTTGAAAACGAGTAAATAGGAGAGGCAGAATAAGAGGTACATTAAGAGTACCAAAAGAGTTATGAAAACATACAACAGAAGAAAGAAACAAGTGACCGAGTGAGGGAGCAAACGTGTTGACAGATTTCAAGACTCCATATACCAGTTCTTCCCAATATGTGACTGGAGACAGAACATGGCAGCAGAGATGACTCGTTCTGCGGCCCATTTATTTTTGAGGTAATCGGTGGCTCTTCAATTCGTCCACAGCATGAAGTAAGTATCACTCCCCCATTAACGTCAACTTCCTCACTACTCGTGTGGTGAAGACACAAAAACTTTATCACCATGACCAAAATCTGTAGTATCTGGTAACATTGGTACAGGTTCCCCATTCCCAGACATAACATTATCAACATTCTCCTCAGCCAAAAGTTAGATATGCAGCATCGGTGAAAAGTTCGGAGTCCATCACTTACTGAAGAAGGAATCAAAGAGACTGACACTTGCCACACAGAAGCAGATGTGATCCAATACCTGTCTACAAGCAAGGGAGTAATGGGAGTGTGACATGACGTACTTTTTCTGGAGAGATGGAGGGCGATGAAATAATTTAGTGTGGAGAGAGAGAAAGAGAGAGAGAGAGTTGGTTATATAATTTTATAAAAGTGTGCGTTTATGATTTATAAACGAAATAAAAATATAATTAAGAGGAAAAATGAAAATGGTTCTTACGTCGGGTTAGAATACTCTTTGAAAAACATTCTGCCAACCATAAGGATGATTTTCAGTGGAATATAAGTTTTTGTTTTTATTCTTTTGCCAAATATTTATGAGATCTTTAAATAGTGTTTCTTGAAGAATAAAAAAATGCAAATTAGATGTGTTGTATGTGCGTGCTTGTGTTCTCCCGTATATATATATATATATATATATATATATATATATATATATATATATATATATATATATATATATATATATATATATATATATATATATATATATATATATATATATATGTGTGTGTGTGTGTGTGTGTGTGTGTGTGTGTGTGTGTGTGTGTGTGTGTGTGTGACAGGATGATGACAACAAGGGTGTGTGTATCGTGTACCTTTCCTTCCCATGGTGTACTTGACAATGAGGACAAATTACTACTGTATGTGTTGGTGATGCCTGACACAGACACCACACCCACAGCACCAACACCACTCCTCAAATGTACACAAGAACTCATATGTATACACGACCATCAACCAGACCGTAGGAAAAGTATTGTATGTATTGTACCAAGTTTGTTGTAAATCAGGTTTCCCCATTTTGAAGTTCATATTGGTTAAAGAATATCAATGCAAACTAATGTACACCTCTGGGCGTCGTATATAGAGACAATAAAAAATAATTATAAACATTACTTAAGGGAATAATTAATGAACCCACCACGCTTCACATTCTAAGCTTCTTAGGATCTTTTTAAACATGTTGATTACGATGGGGCAGAAATCTCATGAGTCCTGAAGGAGAAATGGAGAGAAAATACTGATTATATCAATGTGGAATAAGATAATAACATTCTGGCAAGAAAAATAAATTCGTAACGTTAATGCGTGAATGTTTTGTCCCCTCTCTTATAATTACATTTCAATACTAATGTAATATCAAACACCATATTATTAACGTGTATTTTTCGCAGTAAGATCCTTATCATCCGGCTTTTATCTTTGTGTAAGTCGAGTTTCCCAGATGTTTGGTTCTGTCTCATAAATCATGGTTCAGTTCCAAGTGTTCCTTTCTGCTTCCATTACCACAGATTATGGTGTCAGGTTTCCCGATCCTTGTTGTCTCTGCTAATAGATTCGTTCTTCATCATTCTCCCTGTCTTCCCTTCGACCCCCGCCTTCCCTCTGCTCCCATGTAGATGTCCCACCCTTTCTCCCTTCTGCTCCTCTCCATAACCTAATTGTGTTCCCTCCGAGTCAACACATCTTCCCCATACCTTCCCTTTCCTCCTTCCCAGACACACACACTCCTTGTACAGTCACGACCATTATACATCACCCACACAGAGAATGTTGAGCAGGTGGAACGAATCTCTGATGTATTTCAGTCACTATTTTTCCGTGGATTTACGTTTGAGTTCAGTGAAAGAAAATACACCTCTTCCAGCAACTGTTAACTCTTCCCAGGTTCAGTATAGTTCCATCTCCATGTCTCCCTGACCCACACCAGACACCTTCACTCTCTGCTTCTAGACTCCCGTTCCACTTTTACCATTCCCTTTTTTAATTCAGCTTCACACCTAACCTCTTCCCAACCATTTCTTTCCGGTCCAGTCATATTCCAGATCCCATCCACCCAGTCCCTTCCAACCAAGTCCCTTTTCACCCCTTTTCCGAGCCTCCCCTTAGCTTCCCTCCCAGTCCTATTCATTGCCTTTTTCTTAATTAAACCCCTTGGAGTACCACCTCATCCAGTGCCTTCACCCTCACCAGCCTCGTGTGTCGCAAAGCTCTTTTCTTCACGACCCCCGCTGAGGTCATTTGCACCTCAGGTAATGAAAGAACTAATTACCCTCCATTGCTCACTCCGACCCCCTCGTCTTCCCTTGTTTCTGTCACCCCCCTCCCCCGTCCTCGCTCCCACCCTTCTCCTCCTTCAAGACCCCAAGGGAAATTAGGGATTGGGTACTTGAGTGAGGGACCCGCGCCCCTGCCAAGAGAATGAGAACCCTTGGGTGACGTTGATATACCCAGGGGAGAATATTTTTACGGCAGGAGGGGCATTGAAATGAGATTAGACAAACTTGCATATTAATATTATACATGAAACAATAAACATGTTTTAGCTGAGTTCTACAATGCTTCTTGAGTTTGTGTTGCGAAATATTATTAAATACTCAAATCAAATACCAGAATTAAGCCTATCATTTGTAGGAGGGTCTTTCCGACAACTATAAACATAATCATTGTTTGTGTAAGGATTGTAGGAATAATGATCTCCATATTCCCTTATCAAATTGTCTTTATAGGTGGTTCTTGTGCTTTTCCTACACTCCTCGTACATATAAATATAAGAATAGTGCCATTATCTCCACACATATTCTTACTTCATATTATTCACCATACAGAAACCTCACACGTATACGAACTAAACCGAAGAGCATCACAGCACCCACATATACACACACACACATGCAATGCACACATATACTTATTGTACATATATATCAATAAGAGAATACCAACACGCAGTAGCACATGTACACGCATTCCCACAATCAGAGCACAAGCACATGTACACACATACCCACAATCAGAGCACAAACACATGTACACGTATTCCCACAATCAGAGCACAAACACATGTACACACATTCCCACAATCAGAGCACAAACACATGTACACGCATTCCCACAATCAGAGCACAAACACATGTACACACATTCCCATAATCAGGGCACAAACATATACAATATATACATACATGCAAACATTTCCACGAACGGAGCCCAAACAACATGTAAACATGTCGAGTATAAATTCACAGACGAATTACTAACACAAATCGATTACCACTGCTCGTACCAGCTTAAGACTTCCACCCATTGCAACCTTCTACACCACCACAACAACCAGCAAGGAAAGCTCCACACTCACTACCAGTTCACACACACAACTGATATTAATAACAGCACCTAACCCCTTGCCTCTCACAAATACAACGCATGCACACTTATAAGTACAAACACTTAGCACATACTTTCACATGTATATCACACACATACACACACACACACACACACACACCACACACACACACACACACACACACACACACACACACACACACACACACACACACACACACACACACACACATTAGTACACATACTCATACCTTGCCAAATCGATTACCACTGGAATGAGACAGTAGCCCTCACCACCAACCTCTATACTACTGCTACTCTCACTAATCCACCACCACCACCACCACACGAATCACTATCAATACTACCACCATCATCACTACCTTCACCACCACCCCCAACAACAACAACAACAAATACAATAACAACAACAGCAACAATATCAGCTTCACTACCACCACCACTACCACCAAATCCACGACAACCACAACAACAACAACAACAACAACAACAACAACAGCTACTACTACTACTACCACCCTGACCATTAATACCATCATCTCCATCAGAACACCATGGGAGTTCCAACACCATCACAGTCAGAGGCACCAGACCCCCATGCAGTAATTACAACCACAGGAAGTGACGACCTACACCTGACAACACAAAATGACCTTCGGAGTGAAACATTCAGATAAAAAAGTGGCGAGACGAATTGAAACATTGACAAGAATAGTTATAGTTGCCTTTTGTTTGCTACCATACACACTCCTGCTTTACCCGACTACAGTAGCGTTGAACATCTTCCCTTTCCTTATGAAAACTTTAATCCGCTGGAGTTTGGTTGGACCCCTGAAATAGAGGCCCCTTGGCAGCCCTCCCTAGTTGGTGATATTATTACGGATGCAATGTTTATACTTCGTGAATTCACATGTTATGGGATGAGAGGATTGGAGCTGCTTGGTGCATGGGAGAGGCGGATGTGGAGTCAACTGTACAAGAGCAAAGCACACTTCTTCATTCCTTAGGTAGTCTCCGTTACATTCCACATATTCCTTTGAGACTTTAAATAAACGCCGCCCATAATGATAAATGTAATAATATAAACATCAACTTCAAGTGTGGAATTACAAGATCGATGTTATTTGTTGTTATATTTGCATTGATTGGTTGAATATAAGTTCGTTTAGGAAGAAAATGTCTAACGGAGAGTTGGCATTTGTTTCACACACACACACACACACACACACACACACACACACACACACACACACACACACACACACACACACACACACACACACACACACACACACACACACACACATACTCACACACTCACACACACACACGTGGAAGAGAATCGAATGAGTGACTAATTGATGTGGGAGGTGGATTGCGAGTGAGTGTCACTTGTAATCAAGCCCAGGTATATTAAAAGAGTGTCCTTGAGGGGCGGGTGGACAGGTGTTGATTAGCGGTCATTAGTTACCTGGGTGTGGCAGTGGGAAGAAGATGGAGGAGGGAGGGAGGGAGGGAGGAGTGAGGGAAGGAGGAGGGAGGGAGGGGGGAGGTAGGGAAGGATGAGGTAGTAGTAGTAGTGGTGATTGTTGTTGTTGTTGTTTTGGGAGGGGATGAATGAATGGTGATATGGGAAGTTAATGGCATCGAGGAGTACAGGTAGATGGATACAGGTAGAGAGGTGAATAGGTATAGACAGCTAAACAGACGTCCGGACAGATAGATGCATAATGTATTGGTGTATAGATATGTAGGTGGATAGATTAATAGAGAAAGAGGGAATGAGAGAGATTGATGATTATTATGTGTGTGTGTGTGTGTGTGTGAGAGAGAGAGAGAAAGAGAGAGAGAGATAGAGAAAGATTTGAGAAAATATGGCATAGAAAGAAATACATGAAGTACAGAACACGAAAGGAATAACTGGAGAACTGAGTTAAAGGCGAAAAACAACAACAACAACAACAACAACAACATCAACAACAACACAACGGAGGCACAATTATAAGAAAAAAAAAGAGTTAATAGGAGAAGAGGAAATATGGACAAGAGAAACAAAGGAGGACAGAAAAGAAACAGAGAGAGAATGTGAAGGGAAGAGAAAAGTATCCTTATTAATGATGGCCTGGGGTGAAAGAGGGGAACACTGGATAAGAATACTTGCCAAACATTACAAAGGAAAGAGAGGATAAAGTTGATACAAAAGCCACGGACGGGTATAATGCCAAGCCAACAACAATAAAAAAAAAAAAAAAAAAAAAAAAAAACCAATAAAAACACACACAACAACACAACAACAAAATAGCGAGAAAGGAATGAATGGTACAAAGTTTGGGCAGAAATTGCGATATCACTAATAATAATTACACTGCTAACCCACTAAACGGCTTATTTAAAATGTAGGGATGGGGAGAGTTGCGAGCGTAAAAAACAAAACAAAACAAAACAAAAAGAAGTAAGGGGTGAGGGACTGGAAAAATGTGAACAGAGTGAAAGAAAAGAAACGGGACAAAGTGAGAAGGGTGTAAACAGAGGGATGAATGAATGAAGGATGAAGAGAGGTGCATGAGGTGAGGGAGGTATAAACTGGAAAGGTGAGGGGGAGTGGGTTAGGAGGTATCGAGGTGTAGGTGTGTGTGTGGGTTCCAACATCGAAAATCAGCTGGGGTCCTTTGTTGGGGAATCGATAACAATAATTCGTTTGACAGTTTCTTATTGCAGCGTGACGCACTTCAACCTGAGAGTGAGTGGCATGAAGGGAGAGAAAATGTAAGACGATAACATTTTCAAGACTGTATTAATTTGTAATGTTTTTTTTTTATCACCAGGTCCGGCATCTATATAGCTATAACGAACACCCTGGATGGTCTTGACAACCTTCCCGTTCCTCCCTCTACCCCTTCACCAAGCGCCCTTGACGTCACGCCCTACAAGTGAGTTCTCAGGTTATCCGTTTTGAAATAAGGTTCCTACAAATTAGTTTGGAATGATCCCCCTCCTTCAAAGGTCTCCTCGGCTTCATCTTCTTCTTCTCGTTACATCTTTTCCCACTTCTACCTGTATATGGGGATGGTGTGGTTGATAAGGTTTCGACAGTCAAAGGTCTCCTCTGCAAGTTATGATGGAGTGTTGAAAGAGATCTGAGAAAGTTTAGGCGGTGTTGATGTTGGGAATAAGGTACTTAGTATGTATATACCACTTGTGAATAAATATGTAATGACATTTTCGACGGTCTATAAACAGAAGAGGAATTACTGTAGCCAACTTGTCCATAGTCTGTTTTAGAAGAAGGATTTATTGCGCAGAGGATAATGTAAATACGCCAGTTTTAAGAGTAGAGATAATACGTAAGTAGATCCATATTCACAGTATTATAAGGTAATAGATACGAGTCAACCCAGATAAGGACATAAAGGTGGAAGAAAGTATTATCATAGACAAAAGTCGTGCCACTGTCTTGTCTGATGTTTTGATATAACTCGTGAAACTTAATGAAATCCCCACCACAGTAATGTTGGTGGTGCCTTGTATGATTAGCCCTCTACCATATATTGTCACCAATTCTCACGACACACGCTGACATACATATTATAATTATACAGACACATACCAGCACACACAGGAGACAAACTTAAGGACATAGACAGTGTTAAAGAAAAACATGGGAATAAATAGTGAGGGTAAGCAGATGAACACACTATACAATATAGGAGACAGAAAGAGACTGTAGAATAGGTGGTGAGGAACAAGAATAATAAAGACACAGACCATCAACAAAGGAGGGACATGAGGACACAGACTGGAAGGGACAGGGAGAAACAGAGACAAGGCCAGAGACGAGTGGAGCCTGGCGGACGTGAGGAAGAAAGACTTAAAGAACAAGAGGTGCACCAACAGAGAGATTAAAGAGGCTGGGAGATACTAAGAGAGACTGGGAGATCCTAACATAGGCTGGGAGATACTAAGAGAGACTGGGAGATCTAAGAGAGGCTGGGAGAACCAAAGATAGAGAAGTATATAGGTGGACAAATAACCTTCTTCACAGATAGGTAAGTCAACAGGTGAATGTAATTAGACCAACGTGAAAAGATGTCAGGTTAATCACAGGTGTATTTACCACTGCCAATTTTATACCACCGTTTTAAAACACCTTTGTAAAAAAAAAATCTCCAATCATCATTATTATCATCATCGTTATTGTTTGAACGTAGATTTAAAAACACTCGTAAAAAAAATTATTCTTTCAACATCATCGTCATCATCGTTATTGTCTAGACATAATATTTCTTCAGTCGTCTCATTATATATATATATATCTTTCGGCTGTGACACTCGGGGAACGGCGCGCCCCTTTTCAATATTTCCGATCCATTTCCTGGGAGCAATTAGTTAGCGAGCGAGGTTGGAGTTGACAGTGACTCTTCCTTCCTCCCTCCCTCCCTCCAGGTCAAGATTGTTAGCCCAGGACTCCAGCCCCCTGTCTCGCTCTCAACCTCGCTTACTTTATCTCTTTCTCTCGGTCTGTGTGTGTGTGGGGGGGGGGGGGGTGCGCAATCTGTCTGTCTCCATCCTTCCCTCCCCCCCCCCTCTCTCTCTCTCACACACACACACACACACAGTTACGTATTCATTATGGTGCCTTATGTTTCTCTTCACTTCCTTGGCACTACATCTGGCACTTCTCACTACATCTGTGTTCCTCATTACGCCTTAATCGACCCCACACCACACCTCATCCACACTATACACCAATATCGACGAAGTGAATGCATGCTATACTCATCACTACTCCATACTCTGTCATCCATACTGAGGTGGTCACTTTTTTTATACAGTTTGGGTTTGGTCACGATAGCAGCTGTATAATCCAGTGCAGAAACCAAACACTCCAAGCAGGAAAGCCAGAAATTCCTTATATACCACGGGTTACTAGTGTACTTCAGTTCGCAGATAGAATTTTACCGTATTAATAATGGTGATGTTCCGTTTACTGTACTGCTGTTATACTTGTTGTCATGTTGTGATCATTACTAGATAACCATCGGCACTTTTATATGAAACAGACGCCGGAAATATTTAGTAGAGAGGGAGATGAAAATATAGCAAGGCATTTGACAGGAAAGAAGAAGAAAGGGATACTGTAGATAGATAAATAGACAGATGGAGAAAATTGAGCACAAAATCTTCTCTTGCTTCCTTTCTTCCACGCCCCCCATCCCAAACATTCACAATCTTTATCGCAAAAGCTATGCCCCTTCTTCCCCTCTCCCCTCCTTCCTTCCTTCCCTTCCTCCCTCCCTTCCGCAAGAAATCGTGCCCCGTGCTAAATCGCCCCAGGACCGAGGGGAAGCTTATGGACACCCCGCCGTAACTTGGATTATCGCCGCCACGCACACAGCTGGAAATGTCGCCCACCCACCTCCCTTAGTGCCCTTCCCTCCTCCTTCCCTCTTCCCCGTTTCTGTGCCTCCAGACGCCTAACTTCTCCCCCTCCCCCACACACACCTCCACGCCCTCTCCCCCGCACTCCTCTTCACTCCATACTCAACCTACCAGCCCTCCTTTCTCCCTCTCTGGTACTTCCACATGCCCTCTGCTTTCCACTTTTCTAAACCATTTTTCTCCCACCCAACTCTTGTCACCCGCGTTTTTTCGGTACTGGGACATGCTACCTTCTGTTTCTCAATTCCTCCTGACTCGGTACCTGCGAACACGTCTTCTTTTCCTTTCCTCTTTGTTGCCTTCATAAGTCGTGTGTTCCCTCGCAACATCCTCACTACCTGCATGAATCAAGCCTCACTTTTCCTGACCCCTCCACCACTACACCAATCCCTCTCTTTGTTCCCCCATCACCATGCACTCATGCCACACTACCCAACCATTCCATTCATTCCCACGTACTTCATCACCTTGGAATCACCCTCACCTTTGCTTCCTTTACTTTCACATCCCTGGTTTCACTCCTTACTCTGCACCCATTATCTGGATCAACATCTCCTAATTATCGAACACCATCCTCTTCCTAAGACTTTTCTTCTTCACTCCACTCTTTCTCCTCTTACCTGTAGCTCATGTTTGAAATTATTCTTCTGTCCGTCCTTCCTCACTATAGTTGTACTTCCTCCCCTTCACGTTCCTTCATCCTCTACCTGTCCCCACCTCATCACCCGACAGTATCCTATTGCTCTTCCTATCGTACCTGTCACTGTTCCCCCTGTCTCTCACATGACCCACTTCCTGTCTACCTGGCCCACTTTCCGATATATCCTCCTAACCTTTACCCACTCCCTTCCCTTTAACACACACACACACACACACACACACATACACACACACAGATTTCTTTCACTTAAAGTCCCTCATATTGTACGAACCACACCCTCAATCCCTCGACGTTCCCCCCTATTCCTCCCCATCCATTAGATATAGAAACAGTCCCCTTTCTCTCTGTACCCCTTCCACCCTACCCCCCTGAAACACACCTTACCTCCCTCCCTGTGCCCCTTTGCCCCTTTGCCCCGCCCCCAAACTCCACCCCAAGGCGCCTGTATGCATCTCTGGAAACTGTTATGGGAGACAGTAAGTGGCGGCCCGGGAAATAAATGTCTGTGATTGTAATATTTCTGAGCCCAATGACCAATAAAGGAAGGTGTGTGTGTGTGTGTGTGTGTGTGTGTGTGTGTGTGTGTGTGTGTGTGTGTGTGTGTGTGCGTGCGTGCGTGCGTGCGTGCGTGCATGTGTGCGCGGGCGCGCAATAACAATAACACAGCCTATCGTACACATATATATATATATATATATATATATATATATATATATATATATATATATATATATATATATATATATATATATATATATATATATATATATATATATATATATATTATTATTATTATGTTTATAATAATAATAATAATAATTATTATTATTATTATTATTATTATTAGTGAGGAGAGTGTCTGTGAAATATCTAGGAGGGATCCAGAAGATGATGTCAAATGAAGAGTAGACTACCTTAAATTATTACTAAGAGTATATACCCCCAGAGGATAAGAAAGTTGAAGTCTCTCTCTTTCTCTCTCTCTCTCTCTAATCTTCACTTAACTATTCCCTCCTCATTCGTAATTCACTGACCTACATATTTTCTTTCATGTACGTGTGTTTTACTTGTTTGTGTGGACATTTCACTTTCCGGCAAAGTTTTATGTCAGTGATTTATGTATCATTTACTGGTGCAGTCATTTCCATTCCACTCCAGGTTCCCTATACGTCTCTCTGCCTTCTCGTCCCTCTCTCAGGTTCCTTCTTTTCTTCTCCCCCTCTCCGGCTCCTTCTTTTCATCTCCCTCTCTCCGGCTCCTTCATTTATTCTTCCTCTCTCCACCTTTCTCTTCATCTCCACTTTCTCCTGCATCTCTTCCTCGCTCTTTATCCCTGCCACTCTTCTTTTACTTGTGCACTCCTTCGCCTTTACTCACTCAAACCAGACTTACTATACTGTACATGTCCCCCCCCCCCACCACACACACACTCTTTATAACACACGCACACAAACACACACAGACACTTTATAACACACACACACACGCCCATACGCACACACACACACACCTGTACATTCACTCACACCAGTACACCACATCACATCACATCACATCACACCACACCACTAAACACACACCCATTACACTGTACACACTATAAGAGATGGGTTGAACCATGAATATTCCACTAAGAATATCACAGCATAAAATTTCATTCATGGATGCTTATGAACAGGCAAATCCTCCCTCCATAAATATGCAAGCAAAAAAAAAAAAAAAGAAAAATCAAATTATGCAAATCGGAGAAGCAGCAGCAGCAGCAGCAGTGGAGACGAAAAAAAAAAAAAAATATCCAGCCTCCCCCTCACTCACACCCACATCAATACTCACTCACACCAATACCTACACATATTACACCTAAATAGACCAGAACATACCCAGACCCATCCAGGCTTACAATGACACTTCCTGTATACATAAATCTACACCTTGTTGTTTTAGTTTGTCCTGGTACTCTATCCTTGTCATTCCTAACTATTGTACATTCTCTCTCTCTCTCTCTCTCTCTCTCTCTCTCTCTCTCTCTCTCTCTCTCTCTCTCTCTCTCTCTCTCTCTCTCTCTCTCTCTCTCTCTCTCTCTCTCTCTCTCTCTCTCTCTCTCTCTCTCTCTCTCTCTCTCTCTCTCTCTCTCTCTCTCTCTCTCTCTCAGCCATATTTTCTCCTCTACTCTCCCTTCTTACCCTCCTTTCCTCCACCATCCTCTTATCTCTTCTATTTCCTTCTCTAACCCTTCCCCGGTATTGACTTTCTTTACTCCTCTTATCTTTCTTTTTCCCTCCATTACCCTCTCGTGTCCCTTCCCTCCTTCCTCCCCCTTTTCCTTTATCCCTTCGTCTTTCCATCACACCACATCCCTCTCTACTCCTATGTATGTGACCCCATTCTCTATCTTTCATTCTTCCTCCTTTAACATTTTTCATCCTCAATCCTCCTTTACTCTTCCTCTCATTCTTTGTTTTCCTACTGCATGCATCCCTTCTCTTCCTCTCGCCCCACCCTCCCCCCCTCCTTCCCCCCCCCCCCCATCCTTTTGGAATATCGAGTGGGTGGTATCGGGTCCATTGGATGAATATTATGATGTCCAGACCACCAGACTCCACCCCAAGCTGACCACCAACAACAACAACACACTTTACTAGACTGGACGGGGAGGGCAATGATACTAACTACGGTATCTCACCCAAGTTTATGTTGTCCTGTAATCATGTCCTCCCGTTGTTGATGAAGAGAGAGAGAGAGAGAGAGAGAGAGAGAGAGAGAGAGAGAGAGAGAGAGAGAGAGAGAGAGAGAGAGTGAGAGTGAGAGAGAGAGAGAGCACTATTATACCTCTCTCCCGTGACGGTAGGACCAGGGGAGGCGCAACAAGGCAACATAAGCAGCTTCCGTCCCACTCTCTGTGTGTGTGTTAGTGGTCGCCAACAGAACGTGTTTTTATCATTTTCATCCCCCCAGGTCTAATTTCATTAAATGAGAATTTTTCAAGCTGGAAAATTGTGTACAAAAATTAATGTTTGAAGTATACGCTATAGTGGTTTTGTGTTAACTTTCTAGATGTATGCTTCACTATCTCTTAGATATGTAAGACATATATATTTTTTGTAATATGTTCCGACAGTGGACATAGGCTTCATCGAGCCCGTTACCGTGGCCCAGGTCAACTGCTACTCACACACACACACACACACACACGTTATGAGTTGTTGATATACAGAAGGTATGGTAAATGTTGTTAATGTGTGCATGGATGTATACATGTATTATGTGTGAATGTGTGACTGCATGTATCTGTTAAGTGTGTAAATGTGTGTCTAGCATATGATATCCTTAATATGTTCACATATATGACTATAACTATTCACCCTAGTAACATGTTATAGCAATATAGTTCTCTTAACACGTCACTCACTATGTTCTACTGACAAGACACCCTGGGGAGCCGAGTGTCACGGGTCGTTGCTTTCTATGTCCCCTAACTGAAGTGAAGCAGTCATGGTGGATGGAACTGAAGAGGCTTGGCGTAGGAAGGAAGGGTAGTGGCGTATAAGCTGAGAAGTTGGTGTGGGAAGGGAGCTGGAGTGTTAGAGTTAGAAGATAAGGAGGTGGCATTTGAAGAGTTGGAAGCTAAGGAAGGAGAACTTAAGGAGTTAAAAGATAAGAGTTTATAATTTAAAGCTCGAGTTAAAATGTAAGCTGGAGTTAAGATACTGGTCAGTGTCAAGGAGTTGGGAAAAGATAGGAACTGCACTCAGGAATTAATATCAGGAGTTGGTCTTTGTCAGGAATTGGTCTTAATTAAGTTGGAGTTGATCATAAATATTTGGGTTATGCTTACAAATTATCCCAAGGAGTCGGTGATACAATCCAGTCATAAATTTGGATTTGGTTAATGTTATGATTTGGCCCCTTAAGTATGGGAACTCATGGGTCAGGAGATGATCATAAACAGGTTTGAGATGGTTCCTTGTAACGAGATGCACACGAGTTACTTATTCAGGGTCGACATTTAATCCTTGAAGTTATTTTACACAAGCGTCTCAGTGTTACAAAACTTAGTGTTAGTAACTGAATTAGGCTGGGTTTTAGTTACATGTTGGTGTTTGTTGTGAGTTTGTGATAACTAACGTAGATGATGTATCGCCACTCGGCTTTCTTTTACACCACCAACAAAACACCACATTCAACACCCCTCCACTCACCCCTCCAAGTTCAACACTCATGCATCACTCACTTTAAACACAAACACACCAGCCACTATTGTCACAAACCTATCACTCATAATATTCAACACTCGCTCCCATCAAGTTTCAACACCCACCCACCACCCAGTTGCAAGTGCCTTGGTTAAGTTACGATGCTCATTCACTCTCGGATACAACCAACTCCTGTCAGAAAAGAGTAGGACCCCTTTAGCTACCTTGGGAGAGTCACGTAAAGATGCACCATTTGTAAAAGTCGTAAAATCATATATGAGCTTCTCTTGATATTCTTCTGTTTATCAGCACTGCACACCTGAGTCAGCGAACGTTGTCTTGGATTCTGTATTAAAGAAACACACAAATCATATATCTTATGGAGGAGGAGGAGGAGGAGAAGAAATGAGAACACAGAAGAGACACGAAGGAGGAAAGAAGAGAATGTCAACAATAAACAACATGAACAACAAGGAAAGTAAAGGAGGGAAGAGGAAACGAAGAGTGAGGAGAGGGAAAAGGAATATCAACAACAAGAGAAGAAAAGATAGAGAAGAGGAGACAGTGAATGAAGAAAATGAAAGAAAAATGAACAGACAACAAACAACAACAACAACAACAAAGGAAAGAGAGAATAGAATGAATGGATGAAAGAAAAACTGACGACAACAACAACATAAACAAAAGGAGAGAAGAGAAGACAGTGAGTGGAGGAATGGAGGAAAGAGGGAGAAATAGTAAGAACAGAGGAAGGAAAGGGAGAGAAGAAGAGACAGAAAATGGTGGAGGAATGAAGGAGAGGTGGTAGGAGCGGAAACAAAAGAAGGAAGGGATAGAAGAGGAGACAAAAAGGGAGAGAATGAAGGAAACAACAGAAAACAGCAACGAAAGAAGA
>JAWZYT010006826.1:32500-39209 GCA_034508575.1 Petrolisthes manimaculis
TTAAAATTGACTAAACACACTTCATCCTCCATTTCCTCTTATTCTTGATTCTTCTCTCTCCCTTTCTCTTACTCTCTTCACCCTAACACTTCGATGCCTTCCTTACTTCTCTTCCTCCTCTTCCTCCTCTTACTCTAACTTTTCGTTCGTCTTCCTCCCTCTTCCATCCACTTCTCCTGGTCGCCCTCTTCCTCCCTTCTGAGCTCCGATATTTTCCTCTTTCACCGACCCGATACCATCAAAGCAAGTATTTCTCGGTCACCAAAAGTAGAGGGGAGAGGAGGGATCGAGGAAGGCAGGGAGGGATGCAACGTGAAGGCAGGATGGAGGGCAAGGGGAATGATGCAAGGCGAAGGAAGGAAGGAAGGAAGGAAGGAAGGGAGGCAGAAAGGAATGCAAGGGGAAAGAAGGATGAAAGGCAAGGGAAAGGAAGGAAGGGAAGGATGGAAACAGGAAGAATGGAGGACTGTAAATATGCAAGGTGGAGGAAGAACGTAACGTACGAGGGAGGAAAGGAGGAAAGCAGAAAGGATATGAAACGGGAGGGACGAGAGAGAGAGAGAGAAAGATAAAGGTAATAAATTATAGTAGGGAGAGAGAGATAGAAAACTGGGAGGAGGATTAGAGCGAAACAAGAAGGAAGGAAGGAAGGGAGAAAGAGATAGATGAAAAGAGGATAAATGGATGGATAGCGAGAGGAATAAGAAGGAATCATGAGGGAGGGAATAGGGAAAAATGGAAAGAAATGCAGACAAGGAGAGAGAGAGAGAGAGAGAGAGAGAGAGAGAGAGAGAGAGAGAGAGAGAGAGAGAGAGAGAGAGAGAGAGAGAGAGAGAGAGAGAGAGTTAGGTAGAGAGAGTTAAGAGTTAGTTGGTGAACAGATGGTAGATGAATATAAAGAGGAGGAAAGTAAGTGATAAAATGTAAGAGTAAACGGAATGGAGGAAGAGAGTGAGAGAGAGGAAGCAAGATAAATGAGAGGGAGGGAGACTGTTAACATAAAGAAGAGAGCAGGAGGAAAGACAAGATAAGGTAGCACAGGGTAGAAGGGAAAGGAAAGAAAAAGAACTAAATTGATTTGAACGAAAAAAAAATGGAGAGATGAAAGGGGAATGAAGAAAGAATAGCAGGAATGAGAAAAAAGAATAGATGGGGAAAGGATCAGGAATGGAGGAAATGGAGAAGGAAGAGGATATTAGGAAAGATGTAAACAAGAGGAGAGGAAGTAAAATAGGAAAAAGTGAAATGAAAGAAGAAATGAACTGAAGGGAAAATAAAGGAAAAAGAAAGGACTTGGAGATACTAACATCCATAAATACAGGTGAATTTATATGTACACACACACACACACACAGAGAGAGAGAGAGAGAGAGAGAGAGAGAGAGGAGAGAGAGAGGAGAGGTGGGTGGGAGAAGGTGGAGGGAAAGAGGGTGTGTGGTGAGGTTGAAATATTGTCTTACGAGAAATACCGAGGCTATCCTCTTACCTCCAGTTTTACCCTCCCTAACTCACTCAGGTACACACACACACACACACACACACACACACGCATTATACATACAATAATCTGTACACATTGGCAGTGTGTTCTATACTCTCACATCTTGCACTTTGTCTAGAGAATATGCCAGTATATCAGTATATCAGTATGTAAACAATAGTTACGTAAATTACACAGTGAATGAAGAACAGAAATAATTAGAACGAGCTACAAATGGTAGAGTACAACTGTACAAAAGAGGAATGCAATTCTAGATCGGGATCCCAAGTACCTTAATAATTCAGCAAACATATGCAGAGACTCACAGTTGTATAAATATTGCTGCCTTAACCTTAAAGTCATATTTTATTCAACATGCTCTTATATTGCCAATAAATCATACCTTCAGTTTTATTCATAGCAGTTATATAAACATTCAAAGGTTATATAAACATTCAGAGCAGCATTACCATTGAGATAAGCAAGTGTTATCGGGTTTCTGACATTCGGATTCTTCTCGTAAGTTTTGTTATCGGATTCTTTAGTCCAGCAAGAGATACTGACTGACCAATGAAACATACTAGTTTAGGTCTTCGGGTTTGACAAGGAATTCGACTTAAGTGTTTGTTGAACATTGAGCAATTTTTTTTTTCTGAAGAAATAAAGTATTTTCGGAGGAACTTCATAGTTGATGAGAACGAAAAACCCAAGTTCGAATCCTGATAATAATATGATTCTGTTTATGAAGAATCCAGTGAAATATTGTGAAACATATTCATAACATTCGTTACGGTTTTCATAAGGTTACTAAAATTAATTAATTTTCAAAGACGAAAGATGATTGTGATGATGATGGTAACGATGACGAAAAAGTTGATGATGGTGACGATGACGAAATGGTTGATGATGGTGACGCTGATGTGTGAATATAATTTACATACATATAATTTACATACATACATGAAGGAAGTACTATCATAATATTCTCGACACAAATGTAGATTATCATGGGGAGGACCAATACCAGTACAGAAAATCACACCAAATTCAGTATCCTTATTGTTATTGGAGAACAAAATTAATAGTACCATGTGGATACGACCTCCACAGTGTGTTGTCATGAACTGCTTACCTAACCAAACCAAACTTACCCAAACCTTATCTCACCTAACCTTATCAAATCTACCCTTATCTAAGTTCACCTAACCAAACCTACCCTAACCTAACCTAACTTAACCAAACGTATCCTCACCTAACCAAACCAAATTTACCCAAACCTTATCTCACCTAGACCTTATTAAATCTACCCTAATCTAAGTTCACCTAACCAAACCTACCCTAACCTACCCATACCTACCTAACTTAACCGGGTTGTTGTGGTGGTTATGTTCTCACTTTGTTACGAGATGAACCAAATTGTGTGTCCTATCGTCGGTGCATTACATTTCCATTCGCCTCTCTGTGTCTCTGTTTATCTATCTATGTATATATTTATCTAACATCATTACTCTCCTACCTCCCTCCAATACCTACCTATCGTCACCTCTCTTTCTCTCTCTCGCTCTATCTATCTATCTATCTATCTATCTCTCCCTCTCCCTCTACCCCCCTCTCTCTCCCTCTCCATTTTTACGGTTCAAGTTGGAAGCAATAATGTCGGGGAGGAGGCGTGAGGAATGAAATCTTTAGTGCGAGTGTCGGCCCACCTGCCCCTCCAGTTTGTGACGGCTTCCACACCAATAAATCCTGCTCTTCAATATATTTGCTTCCTCGCTCGCTCCTGCACCTCTGACGGACGCTGAGGTGAACGAGGAG
The DNA here is from genome assembly GCA_034508575.1 of Petrolisthes manimaculis. Taxonomy (NCBI): domain Eukaryota; kingdom Metazoa; phylum Arthropoda; class Malacostraca; order Decapoda; family Porcellanidae; genus Petrolisthes; species Petrolisthes manimaculis. The sequence continues at coordinate 35,796 of JAWZYT010006826.1, forward strand.
TTGAAGGGGGAGGAGGGGAGGGGGGGGGGGGAGGAGGGGTTGGTGTGGGAGGAGGAGGGAGAAGAGGAGGGGGAGGGTGGTAAGGAGGAGTTGAGGCAGGTTGAGGTGTAGGAAAGAGAGAGGAAGGAGGGGCAGAGGTGATGGAGGTAGCAAAAGAGGTAGGAATGGAGTAGGTGGATAATGAGATGGAAGGTGGAGGTAATGGTGGAGGTGCATGGTTGTGGAGCAGGAAAAGTGGAAGAAGAAAGAGTAAGGTGGAGGGGATAAGTGTGAATCTTGATACGAAAGTGGAGTTGGAGAAGGAAGAGGTTCAGGTGACGGTGGAATGAATGGAGAGGGAGAGGAGGAAAGAATGTGTGGATGAAAGATGAGATGGATGGGAAAATGCATGTGTAGGAGGAGGAGGAAAGATGAGGGAGGGAATGAAGAAAAATGTGAAGAGGTAAAATAGGAGGAATAAAGAACAACATCCTTTCCATAACCCATTCTCATATACATATACATAAACATGAACACACACACACACACACACCACACACACACACACACACAGTGTGTGTGTGTGTGTGTGTGTGTGTGTGTGTGTGTGTGTGTGTGTGTGTGTGTTTGTGTATGTGTGTGTGTGTGTGTGTACTCAAGGAATACTTACACGTGGCAGAGGAAAAAGGAAGATAAACATGACTGGAGAACGTGCATAGAAGATTAACCTGAACCGAGGAAAGAGGAAGATTCAACCTATATACAAACGGGGCAGAGAAAAGGAGAGGGAGAGTGAGATTGAAAAAAAAGTAAGTTGGAGCTGGATGGAAGGGCAGGGCGTGGAAAGAGAGAGAGAGAAAAAAATCCAGGTGAGGGGAGAGATACCAGCAAAGAAAAAAAAATAGGTAAAGGATAAAAGTGAAAAGAATGGCTGGAGCTGCGATAATCCATTGAGAGCCTCTATGTACACTTCTGCCCCCTTCCCCTTCCCTCAGTCACACACACACACTCCTGTAGATACAATGGAGGGTATAGGTTGGTTGGTCTTGCCTCTCTGTTCTTATTCCTTTTGCTGTTCGCCTTCAATGACTGGTACTCTGTTTTGATGTGTACAATTTGATGAGAGAAAGTTACGTGCACGACTGTGTTTATTATATACTGCATATTACATACACGGACGCACGCACGCACGCACTGTCTTTTCCCTTCCTTATTATAACTCTTCCTTGTATGTGTGTCTCTGTCCCTTTTATCAGTCTAATTATCTATCAATTTACCTATCTGTCTATCTATCTATCCATTCTTCACCCACACATACATTCACTTTAAGCATCCATCCATCATCTACCACACATTCATCCAAACATCCATTCATCTCTCTACCCTCGCCAGTTGCTGATTATTATCCTAACACCAATTACCGACCAAATGACAGACAGGCAGGTAGGCATTCAGGCAGGCAGGCAGCTTCCCATTCTTAATTAACAACACAACAACAACACCACAACCACCACCACCATCACCCGGAGCAAGATTGGATCCAGAGCCCTTGTTGTTGTTGTTGTTGTTTGGACTATCTCACCAGGATTATATATGTACTGTACAAAGGCGACCTACAGCTTGCTTATGATTCATGGGTGTGTAATATTTTTAACTTTATAAATATTGTAATTTTATGTACTGTAGCCTGTGTGTGTTGAAACCAGAGTAAGGAGGGATGTGGGAATATGATAAAAGGTTTTCTTTTATTATCACTGGGAGAGAATAGGGATAGAAAGGGAAGTGATGTAATGTGAAAGAATATTATAAATTTTCTCTGATGAGACAAACAGAGCTAAATATCTAAGATAATAAGATAGAGCAAGCAAGCTGATGTCTACTAATCCTTAGACATTGCCACGAAACAAATCATTTGTTTCTTTGAGGAATCAATAATATCTAACATTGACAACCTTTTATCCTTTACTCCCTAGGTATCATGACCAGTACTACCAGCAACAACAACATCCCCTGACCAGTATGTAGAGGCAACAGGTGTTGGTGGCACTGTGCTCTTCCTTTCTCCTCTTCTGTCACTTCACTCTGGTGGGAACTCAGCGTGGACGACTGTCTGCCTGATGACTGACTAGAAAGGTAAGGAGTGTGGGTGGCAAAATTCTCATACAAGAGGAGTCTGCATCACATCACAAGGTATGTTACTTATTATTCTTCCTGATGTGTTTCTATGTTGAGTGTGATTAATTAATTATTTATAATTATATGGTATTTTAAACCGATGGAATGAACGCGTGAGCCGTTGAATAATGATCCTTTCTGTGTTATCAAATCGGGTTTGATACAATTTTAAATGAAAAGGTAAAAACTAGTATGTTTGAAAAGCACGTGCTTTTAGTACGTTATGAAATATCTTTGGAAACGCCGGATACTTTCGCACGTAAATTATGTATGGGTACTTTTTATCAAAGTAGCGGAAATGGAACCTTTCAGCCTGATGTAGAAAGGTCAACGCGTTTACCATTCTGCTATCTAGAAAAATACTGATTCACTACACACCAATCCCATATATTTCTTGGTTATAAAATAGTAAGGCGTTGGGATTTGTAATGAGGTCAGTCTTATCTATTTTCAATACACTTAACGCAATCAACCTTACATACGGGTCAAGGAATGAAGGATTAAATTGCTAATATGAGTTGAAGAGCCTATATATCAAGAAAGGAAAGTATAATCTTATTTAAAAAAACATAAATATCATGAGCCGGTGAAGTATAATATATAAAACCTTCGTTGAAAAATAAACTTTGTAAATTGTAGGTAACAACTCATCGTAGGTAGCATTGAAAAGAAAGTATAGCATGACGTACTGAATATCTATAATAACACCATGTATTAAACAAACCATAAAAATGCTATATTATGTGAACTTTTGTACTGATTACTACCCAATAAGAAGGACCTTTAAATTAAACAGAATGCTATTGGAAAGATAATGTCACTGTAAGTACTAAAGCGATACAATTTTTCATTATCAGTAAGATATAAATGTGTATAGGTAAAATATAGGTGTAGGTATGGCAAGGGTGGCAGAGATTATCAAACTTAATAAAAAAGAAGGTTTCAGATTTAAAGAACAGGAGAAATTGCTAGAGGGAGGACAGTTCAACACAACTCTCTCTCTCTCTCTCTCTCTCTCTCTCTCTCTCTCTCTCTCTCTCTCTCTCTCTCTCTCTCTCTCTCTCTCTCTCTCTCTCTCCTGGTGCCCGTACTACCAGAAAGATATAGTAAAATTGGAACGAGTCCAACGTAGAGTTACTAAAATGATACCATGTCTACGAAACAAAACGTATGAAGAGCGGCTAAATAAATTGAATCTATTCCCATTAGCACAACGTAGATTGAGAGGCGACTTAATCCAGGTATTCAAAATAATCAAAG
>JAWZYT010006827.1:0-5000 GCA_034508575.1 Petrolisthes manimaculis
AGAGAGAGAGAAGGGTTGCATGTGTGTATTTGAAAAAAAAAAAAAAAAAAAAAAAAAAAAAAAATATATATATATATATATATATATATATATATATATATATATATATATATATATATATATATATATATATATGTGTGTGTGTGTGTGTGTGTGTGTGTGTGTGTGTGTGTGTTAGAGAGAGAGAGAGAGAGAGAGAGAGAGAGAGAGAGAGAGAGAGAGAGAGAGAGATGGTAACACTTTGGGCTATAAAACATTGGTATACAGCCTTTTCTTTGGCTACTGGGCTACAAAGAGATGGTACCACTGTCTTTTAACCCACTATTTGGGCTAGAAATAGTTGGTAACGCTGATGTTTCTATGACAACTTGGCTATAAAACATTTGTAAACTGCTTCTTGGGCTATATGTATTACCTCACGTGGCTATAACAACACACATTCCAATATCAATTATGGTTATATTTATTTTTGTTATCTATTATATTGAACATTATTATATTTTATAAAGTGTATCGTATTTTTATTACTATTATTTATCTTTTATTACAGTTTATTTTATTTCAATGTCATAAATTTTATTTCGTTTAATTGCAAATCCGTTTCTTTGTTGACATCAGAGAGAGAGAGAAAGAAAGAAAGAAAGAAAGAAAGAAAGTGTGCATGTGTCGTTTTTTTCAATTATTTTGTCATAGAAAACGTGTTAATTATCAGATATGTATAGGAGAGACTAATAATTTTATTTTAATTTAAAGTGAAATTTTCTTTCACACACATACATACAAACATAAGCACACATACATACAAACATACATACATACATACATACATACACACATACATACATACACACATACATACACACATACATACATACACACATACATACATACATACATACATACATACATACATACATACATACATACATACATACATACACACAAACGGTCCATCTGTTGGGTAGCGGGGCGGTGGGGCAGCGAGGCGGCTGGGCAGCGGGACGGAGCAGCGGGGCGGCAGGGCAGTGGGGCAGCAGGGCGGGGCAGCGGGGCGTCGGGGCAGCGGAGCGGGGCGGCGGGGCAGTGGGGCGGCAGGGCGGCGGGGCAGCAGGGCGGCGGGGCAGCGGGGCGGCAACGGGGCGGGGCAGCAGGGTGGTGGGGCAGCAGGGCGGCGGGGCAGCGGGGCGGGGCAGTGGGGCGGCAGGGCTGGACTGCGGGGCGTCGGGGCAGCGGGGCGGCGGGGTGGCTGCGGGACAGCAAGGTGACAGTGGGGCAGCAGGGCGGCGGAGCAGCGGGGCGGGGCGGCGGGGCAGCGGGGCGTGGCGGTGGGTCAGTTGCGGGGCGGGGCAGCGGGGCGGCAGGGCAGCAGGGCGGCGGGGCAGTGGGGATGTGGGGCGGCGGGGCAACGGGGCGGGGCGGCAGGGCAGTGGGGCAATTGCGGGGCGGGGCAACGGGGCGGCGGGGCAGCGGGATGCGGGGCAGTGGGGCGGCGGGGCTTGACAGCGGGGTCGCGGGGCAGCGGGGCGGTTCAGCGGGGCGGGGTGGCGGGGCAGCAGGACAGCGGGGCGGCAGGGCAGCGGGGTGGCGGGGCAGCGGTGCGACAGCCGGGCGGCGGCGGGGCAGCGGGGCAGGGCAGTGGGGCGGGGCAGAGGGGCGGGGCGGCAGGGTTGCGGGGCGGTGGGGCAGCAGGTTAGGTTAGGTTAGGTTAAGGGTTAGGTTAGGTTAGGTTAGGTTAGGTTAAGGGTTAGGTTAGGTTAGGTTAGGTTAAGGGTTAGGTTAGGTTAGGTTAGGTTGGGTTAGGTTAGGTTAGGAGCGGGGCGGCAGGGCGGCGTGGCGGCAGGGCAGTGGGGCGGGGCGGCAGGGCAGTTGCGGGGCGGGGCAGCGGGGCGGCGTGGCAGCGGGGCGGCAGGGCATTGGGGCAGCGGGGCGTGGCAGCGGGGCAGCGGGGCGGGGCGGGGAGGCGGGGCAGTTGCGAGGCGGGGTAGTGGGGCGGCGGGGCAACAGGGCGGTGGGGCAGCGGGATGCGGGGCAGCGGGGCGGGTCAGTGGGGCGGCGGGGCTTGACAGCGGGGCAGCAGGGCGTCGGAGCAGCGGGGCGGGGTGGCGGGGCGTCGGGGCAGCGGGGCAGGGCAGCGGGGCGGGGCAGTGGGGCAGTTGCGGGGCGGGGTGGCGGGGCGTCGGGGCAGCGGGGCGGGGCAGCGGGGCGTCGGGGCAGCGGGGCGGGGCAGCGGGGCGGGGCAGTTGCGGGGCGGGGCAGCGGGGCGTCGGGGCAGCGGGGCGGGGCAGTGGGGCGGCGGGGCTGGACAGCGGGGCAGCGGGGCGTCGGGGCAGCGGGGCAGTGGGGCAGGGTGGCGGGGCAGCGGGGTGGCGGGGCAGCGGGGCGGCAGGGCAGCGGGGCGGCGGGGCAGCGGGGGTGACAGCCGGGCGGCGGCGGGGCAGTGGGGCAGGGCAGTGGGGCGGGGCAGCGGGGCGGGGCGGCGGGGCAGCGGGGCAGCAGGTTAGGGGTTAGGTTAGGTTAGGTTAGGTTAGGTTAGGTTGGGTTAGGTTAGGTTAGGTTGGGTTAGGTTAGGTTAGGTTTGGTTAGGTTAGGTTTGGTTAGGTTAGGTTAGGTTAGGTTAAGGGTTAGGTTAGGTTAGGTTAGGTTAGGTTAGGTTGGGTTAAGGGTTAGGTTAGGTTAGGTTAGGTTAGGTTAGGTTAAGGGTTAGGTTAGGTTAGGTTAAGGGTTAGGTTAGGTTAGGTTAGGTTAGGTTGGGTTAGGTTAGGTTAGGTTAGGCTAGGTTAGGTTAGGTTAGGGGCAGCGGGGCGGCAGGGCAGTTGCGGGGCGGGGCAGCGGGGCGGCGTGGCAGCGGGGCGGCAGGGCATCGGGGCAGCGGGGCGGGGCAGCGGGGCGGGGATGCGGGGCAGTTGCGAGGCGGGGTAGCGGGGCGGCGGGGCAGCGGGATGCGGGGCAGCGGGGTGGGGCAGCAGGACGGCGGGGCTTGACAGCGGGGCAGCAGGGCGTCGGGGCAGCGGGGCGGCAGGGCAGCAGGGCGGCGGGGGCAGCGGGATGCGGGGCAGCGGGGCGGGGCAGCGGGGCGGCGGGGCAGCGGGGCGGGGCAGCGGGGCGGGGCAGTGGGGCAGTTGCGGGGCGGGGCGGCGGGGCAGCGGGGCGTCGGGGCAGCGGGGCAGGGCAGTGGGGCGGCGGGGCTGGACAGCGGGGCAGCGGGGCGTCGGGGCAGCGGGGCAGTGGGGCAGGGTGGCGGGGCAGCGGGGTGGCGGGGCAGCGGGGCGGCAGGGCAGCGGGGCGGCGGGGCAGCGGGGTGACAGCCGGGCGGCGGCGGGGCAGTGGGGCAGGGCAGTGGGGCGGGGCAGCGGGGCGGGGGGGCGGGGCAGCGGGGCAGCAGGTTAGGGGTTAGGTTAGGTTAGGTTAGGTTAGGTTAAGGGTTAGGTTAGGTTAGGTTAGGTTAGGTTGGGTTAGGTTAGGTTAAGGGTTAGGTTAGGTTAGGTTAGGTTAGGTTAGGTTAAGGGTTAGGTTAGGTTGGGTTAGGTTAGGTTAGGTTAAGGGTTAGGTTAGGTTAGGTTAAGGGTTAGGTTAGGTTAGGTTAGGTTAGGTTGGGTTAGGTTAGGTTAGGTTAAGGGTTAGGTTAGGTTAGGTTAAGGGTTAGGTTAGGTTAGGTTAGGTTAGGTTGGGTTAGGTTAGGTTAGGTTAGGTTAGGTTAGGCTAGGTTAGGTTAGGGGCAGCGGGGCGGCAGGGCAGTTGCGGGGCGGGGCAGCGTGGCGGCGTGGCAGCGGGGCGACAGGGCATCGGGGCAGCGGGGCGGGGCAGCGGGGCGGGGGCGGGGATGCGGGGCAGTTGCGAGGCGGGGTAGCGGGGCGGCAGGGCAGCAGGGCGGCGGGGCAGCGGGATGCGGGGCAGCGGGGCGGGGCAGCGGGGCGGGGCAGCGGGGCGGGGCAGTGGGGCAGTTGCGGGGCGGGGCGGCGGGGCAGCGGGGCGTCGGGGCAGCGGGGCGGGGCAGTGGGGCGGCGGGGCTGGACAGCGGGGCAGCGGGGCGTCGGGGCAGCGGGGCAGTGGGGCAGGGTGGCGGGGCAGCGGGGGTGGCGGGGCAGCGGGGCGGCAGGGCAGCGGGGCAGTGGGGTGACAGCCAGGCGGCGGCGGGGCAGTGGGGCAGGGCAGTGGGGCGGGGCAGCGGGGTGGGGCGGCGGGGCAGCGGGGCAGCAGGTTAGGGGTTAGGTTAGGTTAGGTTAGGTTAAGGGTTAGGTTAGGTTAGGTTAGGTTAGGTTAGGTTAGGTTAAGGGTTAGGTTAGGTTAGGTTAGGTTGGGTTAGGTTAGGTTAGGTTAGGTTAGGTTAAGGGTTAGGTTAGGTTAGGTTAGGTTAGGTTGGGTTGGGTTAAGGGTTAGGTTAGGTTAGGTTAGGTTAGGTTAGGTTAGGTTAAGGGTTAGGTTATGTTAGGTTAGGTTAGGTTGGGTTGGGTTAGGTTAGGTTAGGTTAGGTTAGGTTAGGTTAGGTCCCGGTAGTATACCACGGTTAGGCTATGTTAGGTTAGGTCCCGGTAGTCTGCCCCGGTTAGGTCCCGGTAGTCTGTTCCGGTTCTGTTATGTTAGGTTAGGTCCCGGTAGTCTGCCCCGGTTAGGTCCCGGTAGTCTGTCCCGGTTCTGTTAGGTTAGGTTAGGTCCCGGTAGTCTGCCCCGGTTAGGTCCCGGTAGTCTGCCCCGGTTAGGCTATGTTAGGTTAGGTCCCGGTAGTTTGCCCCGGTTAGGTCTCGGTAGGTTAGGTTAGGTTTGGTTAGGTTAGGTTAGGTTAGGTTAGGTTAGGTTAGGTTAGGTTAGGTTAGGTTAGGTTAGTATGCCCCGGTTAGGCTATGTTAGGTTAGGTCCCGGTAGTCTGCCCCGGTTAGGTCCCGGTAGTATGCCCCGGTTAGGCTATGTTAGGTTAGGTCCCGGTAGTCTGCCCCGGTTAGGCTATGTTAGGTTAGGTCCCGGTAGTTTGCCCCGGTTAGGTCTCGGTAGTCTGTCCCGGTTCT
>JAWZYT010006828.1:0-2500 GCA_034508575.1 Petrolisthes manimaculis
CTCCCTTCCCCATCCCCCTACACACACACACACACATATACACACACACACACAGAGAGAGAGAGAGAGAGAGAGGAGAGAGAGAGAGAGAGAGAGAGAGAGAGAGAGAGAGAGACTGTGTGCAACTCCTCACCACCTACACACCGGAATCACGCTGGAGTCACCGGTGTGTGTGTGTGTATGTGTATCATGAAGGAGAGGCTCATAGCAAACCTCACACCACAATAGCAACACAACACAAACACACAGATAATATTGCCGTATTTTACACAGGGTCGATGTCTCTGTGGAATGGCCTGGTGAATCTGTCTTTGATGGTATAGGACTGGTTGGCTTCAATATATAGGGCTAATATATTTTTATTAAGGCTTACTACTCATAATTTTTTCTTTAGTCTGTCTTCTTTGCTTCAAGAGTATAGGGCTAATATGTTTTCATTAAGCTAACTTTCTTTAGGTTGTCTTTAGGCTGTCGTCTTTTCTTCAGGTGGTTGAATTCATGGGGCCAGCTGGGGTCCTGGGATTGATAGAATAATGCTTGTATGCTCTCCCAACTTTGTGTCTCTTCATGGTCTTGTTTTGATCATATAATAACTGATATAATAACTGAAATACATAATTATACAGGTCGTATATTTTTGATACACTGGAATGCCTTGATTTTCTCCTAAGTATATCCCGTACCACATTAATTAAACAGGACCAGTGAACTAACAACAACATAATATAAACATAATATAAAACATAATGAAATAGTCCTGCAGGAATCACTTGTCAGGATTTATCAACAGACGGTATTCTAGCCTCTGAAGATAATGATTCCTCCAAACTAATCGAACAACAGGCCACCATTATTTTTTTATCTGGTCCTGTTTCCTAACATACTTTGGAGGAATCAAGGCATTCCAATGTACTGTACCAAAAACGAATTACCACCTTATAAACGACGTATACTCTCGACTGGCTGATAGACTATATTAATTATTATATACATGAGTTGGGGTAAAGTAATATATATTGGCTTTAACAACAACCTTATCTGTAGACTTAAGTTATGTGGCTTCTATAATGGGTTAGAGGTAATAAAAAACTGAGGGAGGATGGCTGGACTTTGATCTGGAAGGAGGATTTTCCCATGGACTGTTTATATTTGGGCGGGTAAGGGACCCTGTTGTTATGTATAGTTAGAAAATTGGGGGTAAATGAGTCCTTCAAATAATCCCATGAAACACACACACCTATATGGAAGGACCTTGTTTCGTGGCATGATCAGGAGGAATCAGAAGCTTCCAATTCGTATACACGCTGTTGTTTTCAAGGACTTACAGCATCTAGAAAATGTATGACTATGTAACTGTATGACTACGTAACTGTATGACTACGTAACTGTATGACTATAAGTAACTGTATGACTATGTAACTGTATGACTAACTAACTGTATGACTAAGTAACTGTATATCTACGTAACTGCAATACAACATTATTATTGGGTTTGTTGTTTTGGTAATCACTGTAGTGTCACTTGGTAGACCATTCATTGCGGTACTTACATAATAATAACCTCTCTTTCCATTTAGCCCTGCATGTGTAAAACTTCTTGTGTTCAACTGTACATTTACCTCGGTTCTCTGTCCTTCATCTTTCGTCCTACCGTTAGATTTGTTCGTCAAGTTTGTTCTCACAACATCTAAAGTTGAGTTTGAGGGAAAATAAACCCCTTATTTACCCTCTTTATGTCAGTAAGTTATAGGTTACTTATTCTTCCAAACTGTGCGACAAATCAACAGTTCTATTGAAATGGTTTTATATTCCTCTTGGTAGAGTTAAGAGCAGGAACAGTTTGAGCTTTCTTAAGGAGTGACTCTTTTGTTGGTGAATTGGAAGGTCTCTCGGATTCCTTCAAACAATGCCATGAAACACAATCCCTATTAATACCATTGAGGGCGTCTGTTTTCTGGTATAGTTAGGAGGAATGAGTAGCCTTCCATTCTACCAACAAGTGAATCTCTCCTTATGACCTTTGCCAAGTATGAGTATATCCCAAATAGGCCTATCCAACCCTGGAGCCTGCCTGGAGGTACGTACAGTTGGAGGTACGTACACATGAATCTGGTACGCCTCGCTACTTATGAGATGCCTACAACGGAAGGAAAGTTAAAAAAGATGTAGTTTGTTGACAGGCAGACAGTAAAATATTAATTACCATCTGCTTGTCAACAAACTATACTATTTGCTCACTTTCCTTCCTGTTGTAGGCATCTCACAAGTAGCGAGGCGTACCAGATTCATGTGTGGGCAACTGTACATACATTGGAGTCCCCTGAAGTCACTAATACCATCATTAGGCCCGGGCTTTTATTACCAGCCACTTCCTCACCTTCACATCAACATCAACAACACTACCACACTACCTTTATATCCTTTATATCTCTGTTACTTCCTCCTCCTTCACCTCAACATCAACACTACCACACTACTTTACCATTGTATCCCTGTTACT
>JAWZYT010006828.1:7500-15027 GCA_034508575.1 Petrolisthes manimaculis
AGAAGAACGGCAGGCACCACACACACACATATACCCTGCATTCAAACTCAGCCTCTATAGGTGTACGGGGTGGGGGAAATGAACAATACCAGGCGATTCGAAGCTTTCTGCTCCTCACACTCTGGTCAGAAATTATGTATCACGAGTGTACAGTACAGTACCTATCTGTTACAATAAAATTATATAACCTGACCTGCCCCACCAACACTTGTATCTCATAAATACATCATACATATATAATACATAGATATACTGTAGTACATACAAAAATATATATAAATTACATGCATCTAACTTTACATACTTTCTCTCAGTAATTGGTTTAATGATTTGTGAAAGAGCTACAGGAGACATTACATAATACATAAAGGATACACAATACATGAATAATTACATACAACTCTCAGGTAGTATTAAGGGGGTGCGGGAATAGGGGGACAGGCTTGGGGGGAATTGGGGGGAGCAGGAGTAGGGGGACAGGCTTTTGGGGGGGTTAGGCGGTGCAGGAATAGGGGGACAGACTTTCTACTCACCCCAAGCCTATCCCCTTATTCCCCCCCCCAAGCCTGTCCCCTACTCCCACACCCCCTTAAGTCTCATGATTTGTGAAAGAACTATACAGAAGTCACATCCGTAGTTTAAAAAAAATTGAGGGCCCTTACTGGAGCTCTATGAACCCTCCAAACTACTCCAGGCAACAGATTCCCTATTCGAAACACTGAAGCATTTTGTGGCCTGGATTATTTGGAGGGTTCAAATGTTTTAAAACTACGCGCCTCAGTCATACATATTGATCGTTACGTATCGGTTTGTGCCAGATATTCTGAACGACGGTACTGATAAAAGGAAGATAATGATAATAATAATAATAGAATAAAATGAGGAGGAAGAGGACAAGAGGAGAAGGAGAAAGAGGACAAAGGGAAGAACGGAAGGAGAGAAGTAGGAGGAAGAGGACAAAGGGAAAAACAGGAGAAGAGAAGGAGGACAACGTGAAAAACAGAAGAAGGAGTAAGGAGAGGAAAGTATGAAGCAGGAGGAGAGAAGGACGATAAAGAGAAAAACAGGAGGAGAAAGAGGAAGAAGACAAAGAGAAGAACAGGAGGAGAGGAGGAAGAGTAGGAGAAAAACAAGTAGGAGGAGGAGTAAGAGTAGGAGAAGAAGGAGGAGGAGGAAGAAGAGTAAGACAAAAAGAAGTAGAAGGAGTAAGAGTAGGAGAAGAAGAAGGAGGAGGAAGAAGAGTAAGACAAAAAGAAGTAGAAGGAGTAAGAGTAGGAGAAGTAGAAGGAGTAAAAGTAGGAGAAAAAGAAGTAGAAGGAGTAAGAGTAAGAGAAAAAGAAGTAGAAAGAAGAGTAGGAGAAAAACAAGTAGAAGGAGTAAGAGTAAGAGAAAAAAAAGTAGAAAGAAGAAGAGTAGGAAAAGAAGAAGGAGTAGGAGAAGAGAAAAAGAAGTAGAAGGAGTAAGAGTACGAGAAAAAGAAGTAGGAGGAGGAAGAGTAAGAGAAAAGAAGTAGGAGGTGTAAGAGTAGGAAAAGAAGGAGGAGGAGGAAGATAAAGAGAAGAACAGGAGAAAAAGTAGGAGGAAGGGAAGAAGAGTAGGAGAAGAAAGAGGAGGAAGAGGAGGAAAAGTAAGACAAAAAGAAGTAGAAGGAGTAGGAGTAGGAGAAAAAGAAGTAGAAGGAGTAAGAGTAGGAGAAAAAGAAGTAGAAAGAAGAAGAGTAGGAAAAGAAGAAGGAGTAGGAGAAGAGAAAAAGAAGTAGAAGGAGTAAGAGTACGAGAAAAAGAAGTAGGAGGAGGAAGAGTAAGAGAAAAAGAAGAAGGAGGAAGAAGAGTAAGACAAAAAAAGTAGGAGGAGGAAGAAGAATAAGACAAAAAGAAGTAGGAGGAGGAAGAGTAGGAGAAAAAGAAGTAGGAGTAATGAGAGTAATATGAGACAGGCTACAATAGAAGTTTGGTGACCTGGGGAGGAATGCACCACCACCACCACCACCACCAGTAACAACAACAATTGACCTCAGCCTTCCTTCCGGTCCCTCAGTCCATTCGATGTCTGCATGGTCTGGACGTGTGTGTGTGTGTGTGTGTGTGTGTGTGTAGAGTATGTGGGTGAGTGGAGAGAAGGTGGATCAGCAGAGTATGTGGACTGGGAGTGTGTGTGTGTGTGTAGAATATATGTGTGTGTGTGTGGAGTTTGTGGATGAGTGGGGAGAAACTTGATTGGCAGAGTAGGTGGACTGGGAGTGTGTGTGTGTGTGTGTGTGTATGAATGAAGTATGTGAGTAAGTGAGTGAGTGGGGAGAAGCTGGATCGGCAGAGTAGATAGACTGGGAGTATGTAGGTAAAGTAGGTATATAGGTGAAAAGGGAGAGGAGATATCGGTAGAGGCAGAGTCGGTGAGGTATATTATATTATGGTGTGTAACAAAAGTATAATATAGGGTTTATGAATGAGTGTGGAAAGGAATAAATAAGGTTGAGTTGCTGCATGGTAACAGGTTAATTGTTAATCTGCCAGGTGTGTGGAATGAGAGTAGGTAGAGAAGAGGTTGTCTGAGGTTGTGTTAAGGTAAGATGGTGAGGAAATGCACTGTCATCTCCTGTACTAATAATAATCAGATAGATGCCTTCCTTCAAGATGATAGTCTCCAGTGTATCTGTGTTAACGTAAGAAAAAGTACACCTTCCCACGTTTTTACTTTTCGTTGTGTAAAAGTCTGATCATGCACGTCTCACACTCCCGTTGTATATATTTAGTGTTGTGATTCTGGCTGGTTGTATAGTGTTGTGATTCTGGCTGGAAGGAGTCATGTTAATATTAAGGTTACTTTGTTTCACTTCATCGATAGTTTATGTGGATAGTTAGTTTGATAATCCTTATGTTTATGTAGAATTCCTGAACTCTTGCTCCCCTCGGCCTCAGGCAAATAAATACAAAAGAGAAGTTCATAAATACGTGAGGGAAAAAGTAATTGTTGTTTGCCTCTTATTATTATTACTGTGAAATATTTACGGCAGGAGAAAGTTTATCTGCACATCTGTTGTGTAAAAAATCTACCTTCCCCCTGCTTTTAATTATGGGGGTGCGGGAGTAGGGGACAGGCTTGGGGTGGGGGATGCGGGAATAGGGGGACAGGCTTGGGGTGGGTAGAAAGCATATCCCCTATTCCTGCATCCCTCTAAGCCTGTCCCCTATTCCCGCACCCCCCAAAAAAAGAAAAACCGCAGCACCCTCCCAAGCCTGTCCCCCTATTCCCGCACCCCCTTAAGCAGTTCATAACAGAAAAAAAATACGTGTGTTTATACATATTTATAGTTTGTAGTTGTGTACCATCAATTTGTGGAATGTTTTTGCCTTTAGCCACGAAAACGAAGGTACAGTCTAAAAAAAAAATAAACATACGAGAACTTGTTGTTGTTGTTGTTGTGGTTGTTGTTGTTGTTGGAGAAAACTTTGAAATAAAATAAAACATACGAGAACTTTTGTTGTTGTTGTTGTGGTGGTGGTGGTTGTTGTTGTTGTTGTTGGAGAAAAACTTTGAAATACCCCCTCACTACATGCACTTTAATTCTCCCCTATAGAATTCCAGTTCAATCCTCTTAATTAAGGTGGTAATTATTCTGTTTTGTTACATTGGAGTGCCTTGATTCCTCCAAAGTATGCCAGGAAACAACAGGGACCAGGACCACAGATGAGCAAAAGTAATGGTGTTCTGTTGCTTGGAATAGTTTGGAAGATTCAGTTGCTCCAGATTTACCAACACAAAACTTCCCCCTTATCTCCCCATGACAATTTCATTCTTGACATGATTTCTTTTAGAGATAGAGATAGAGATAGAGATAAAGATAGAGATACAGTAGTACACATTTGTACTCTATATCATAATGTCAAAAATTCTCTGTACTTGTGAGGTGGCTGCAAAAGAAAGGAAAGTGAAAAAAGATGTAGTTTGTTGACAGACAGACGGTAAAATATTATTAACATCTGCTTGTCAACAAACTATAACTTTTGCTCACTTTCCTTCCTGTTGTAGGTATCTCACAAGTAGCGAGGCGTACCAGATTCATGTGTGGCCAAATTGTATCTTTAGGTCAGAGAATGAATCTGAGAATAGAAATGAAGGAGAGAAAGTGTAGATGGTATATATAGATACAATATATATATATAACAATCTATGTTTTTTTTTTAGAACAGGATGTGAAAAGGTTGTTTTTGTTGTTGTTGTTGTTGTTGTTGTTGTTTTAGTAGGCTATGAATTATATATTGTTCCGAGTGAGAGTTTCTTGCTCTATATATCAGAGTCTGTATGTCTGTCTTTACTGTTACTTTGTTTATTTTAATTGTAGTGATTATTATTATTATTATTATTATTATTACTGTTAGTATCAACCATTTGTTATGTTTCTTCCTGCTTAAGACAAAATTTTACGTTGATGTATGTTTTTTATTTTTATTAGCCAACCTTCAAGAAAAGAAAATGAGAGAGAGAGAAAAAAAAATGGAATAGGGAGAAAAATTAAGTGTATATGATGGCAGGAGATGCTAGAGACTGTACTTAGAGACGGAAAGGGACACAACAGAATAACATACAAACTTATGATACATTAAACAGTGAAAAAACTTAACCTCTTCTGCAAGCAAACTGTAAGGACAAGTGGCGTTGAATTGAAAAGGAAAGAAGGAAAGACAAGTTATTATATTATTACTCTGAATTATGTATCTATCTCTGGGTTCATTTCTTATAGGAGTGTGCTGTAAAAATACCTAAGTTCTATCATTACTGTTATTGTTATAAATAGGAGTGACAACCTTCGCTACAATAACTATCCACTCGTCACAGAAAGTATAACTATTACGTATATATATTGATTGCAGTATAGTCCTATATATAGTATAGTGCAGTATAGTCATATATATTGCAGTTTAGTCCTATATATATTGCAGTATAGTGCAGTATAGTCCTATATATATTGAGTACAGGCAGGCATGCACCCGTGACATCAGAGCCGATCAGGAAGAGGCCTTGAATATCACTGGAACCAAACCCACCACCATTCAATCCTATACAAACAGGAACCCAGTGACCACCTGCAACACTTCCTACTTTACTACACTCCACTCTATGAACACTCGTGATACATAATTTCTGACCAGAGTTTGAGGAGCAGAAATTAAGCTTCGAATCGCCTGGTATTGCTCATTTCCCCACCCAGTACACCTATAGAGGCTGAGTTCGAATGTAGGGTATGTGTGTGTGTGTGTGTGGTGCCTACCGTTCGTCTCTGGTCAGGGATTACGTATCACGAGTGAACGTCAACACTAGGCTGTCCCCCCTCGATCCTTCCCTCCTTTCCTTCCCCCCGACCCTCTCTTTGGTAGCCTTCAATTGGTTTGTGTTCCCACTTCCGCTCTTTCCGCCCGATTGTTGTGACTTATTATTATTATGACACGTAACCTCAACAGCATTTCAGGCGGTGCTCCTCATGCGTTTGTGTGTGTGTGTGTGTGTGTGTGTGTGTAAAGTGTAGCCTAAACTATTTGGGGAGGAACAGGGAAAACAAAAGAACAAGAGAGTTGCAAAAAAAAGGTACGGAATTATGATTATTTTTCCCTTTTTGCTTCCTAGTCCTCATTCTTAACATTATAATCATCAGGTTGAAAGGAGCAATTGTTTTGGAAAATGTACAGTTCATATTAAAAAAGTTTGATTATTATATAGTAACTTAAGACAGGTTATATTTTAATTTTTTTACTGTCTCGATACGGAAATCCATATCATAGTTGCTGAGTCTGATAAACTGGATGCATTTATTAAAGTGATAGAAAGGAAGGATGAAAACTTGATTATAGTGGAGAGAGGCAGAGAGGATACATAGATTATTCAGATGGGTATTGTCTCCCTACTCCTGACCTCTCTCTCTCTCTCTCTCTCTCTCTCTCTCTCTCTCTCTCTCTCTCTCTCTGACTGATTGAGAGCAAGAAGGGCAGCCAGTGATAGAGACCAACAGAGAAGCCTAACCTTTATATACAAGACTAACTTAACAATGAGGGAAACAACAATCCCACATATGCCAGTGACACATGCATATAGAAGGAATTAAGGGTTTAGCATTATTCCTTGTGGTGCCCCAGATAAACTCTACAAGGTAATCATAACAAACTCAACCTCTTATTGTCTGGCATTTTCTCAACACCCACACACACTCACACTCACGACACACGTAGGTCTTTCCAACTCCCGGACTGAGGCGTTGCATGAAGTGTTAAAGGGGTTGGTGCCATGAGCTTCTGCCTTGATTTAACAGGCTGCACGTCCTCACCAGAATCTCTATATACACTATATAAACAAAGACTGGACTCTTCTCATTTTTGTGGTGTTTACAGAGCACAACTTATTAATTCAACAGGCTATACTTCCTAACCAGAATCTCTATACATTTCTCTTTTATGTGGTGTTTACAAAGCACAACTAAACCTAAACATATCAGTTGTTGACATTGATTACTATATCTATATTTTTAAGGTTGGTCTGGAATAATATCAGTTAGTTTTCTAGGGATATTTGAAGCCTCTTAGAATACAGACAGGTTATAATCATATTATGGCATTGATGAAAGTAGTGAAATATTCAGCAGCACAGCCACTAAAACCGACCGACTACGTGCAGAATAAAAAGTTATATAAGTGCTCACACTCGTAGTTTTAAAAAAAATTGAGGGCCCTTACTGGAGCTCTATGAATTCTCCAAACGACTCCAGGCAACAGATTCCCTATTCGAAACACTGAAGCGTTTTGTGGCCTGGATTATTTGATGGGTTCATAGAGCTCCAGTAAGGGCCCCTCAATTTTTTTTTTTTAAAACTACGTGCCTCAGTTCTTGTAATCTATAGTAATCCAAAAATGAAAACGTATTGTATTCTTCGTCACTTAATGAATGACACACATACACAAGTTTCCAGTCTTATCAGTTGTTATTCTGTATGATGTATGCGCTCTAGATCTCTCTCATGTCGTTATCTCTTATCTAGCTCACGTCGCGGAACCACACTCTGATTGATACATACATTGGAGTACCTTGATTCCTCCAAAGTATATATGCCAGGAAACAGGACCAGAAGAGCTAAAATAATGGTGTTCTGTTGCTTGGAATAGTTTGGAGGATTCAGTTGCTCCAGAATTACCAACACATGCAGAACTTCCCTCTTAAGTTAAGTTTTGGGAGATGCATATAAAAGAGCCTATAATTTTATCTTCTTATGAAGTTGTTCCTTGTAGTTGTAGTTGTGTGTGTTTTAAAGAGTACTTAGATATTTTTATGGGAGTGTGTATTTTCGTGCATCCGTGTTTGCATTTATATACGTGTGTGTGTGTGTAGGAATTTTTGAGACCGAATAAAGCGTATATACTATAAATCCAAAAAAAGAACTGCATGTAAATCCAAAAGCTCCCTTCTGAATTGACGGTATAGTTGCCTTGATAGAGTTTATGAAATCCTCAGGCCCTGGTTTTGCAAAGGAAAGTTTAGGTGTAC
>JAWZYT010006829.1:0-52500 GCA_034508575.1 Petrolisthes manimaculis
GTGTTTTAGCATTTTTTTTGCCTGAAAATTGAAATTTTTCTAGCACAGTACAAATCGACTTTTTGGGCCAAAAAAACGTGTTTTAGCATTTTTTTTGCCTGAAAATTGAATTTTTTTTTAGCACAGTACAAATCGACTTTTTGGGCCAAAAAAACGTGTTTTTGCATTTTTTTGCCTGAAAATTGAAATTTTTCTAGCACTGTACAAATCGACTTTTTGGGCCAAAAAAACGTGTTTTTGCATTTTTTTTGCCTGAAAATTGAAATTTTTCTAGCACTGTACAAATCGACTTTTTGGGCCAAAAAAAACGTGTTTTAGCATTTTTTTTGCCTGAAAATTGAATTTTTTTTAGCACAGTACAAATCGACTTTTTGGGCCAAAAAAACGTGTTTTTTGCATTTTTTTTGCCTGAAAATTGAAATTTTTCTAGCACAGTACAAATCGACTTTTTGGGCCAAAAAAACGTGTTTTAGCATTTTTTTTGCCTGAAAATTGAAATTTTTCTAGCACAGTACAAATCGACTTTTTGGGCCAAAAAAAACGTGTTTTTGCATTTTTTTTGCCTGAAAATTGAAATTTTTCTAGCACAGTACAAATCGACTTTTTGGGCCAAAAAAACGTGTTTTTGCATTTTTTTTGCCTGAAATTGAAATTTTTCTAGCACAGTACAAATCGACTTTTTGGGCCAAAAAAAACGTGTTTTAGCATTTTTTTTGCCTGAAAATTGAAATTTTTCTAGCACAGTACAAATCGACTTTTTGGGCCAAAAAAACGTGTTTTTGCATTTTTTTTGCCTGAAAATTGAAATTTTTCTAGCACTGTACAAATCGACTTTTTGGGCCAAAAAACGTGTTTTTGCATTTTTTTTGCCTGAAAATTGAAATTTTTCTAGCACAGTACAAATCGACTTTTTGGGCCAAAAAAACGTGTTTTTGCATTTTTTTTGCCTGAAAATTGAAATTTTTCTAGCACTGTACAAATCGACTTTTTGGGCCAAAAAAACGTGTTTTAGCATTTTTTTTGCCTGAAAATTGAAATTTTTCTAGCACAGTACAAATCGACTTTTTGGGCCAAAAAAACGTGTTTTAGCATTTTTTTTGCCTGAAAATTGAAATTTTTCTAGCACAGTACAAATCGACTTTTTGGGCCAAAAAAATGTTTTTTAGCATTTTTTTTTGCCTGAAAATTGAAAATTTTCTAGCACAGTACAAATCGACTTTTTGGGCCAAAAAAACGTGTTTTTAGCATTTTTTTGCCTGAAAATTGAAATTTTTTCTAGCACAGTACAAATCGACTTTTTGGGCCAAAAAAACGTGTTTTTGCATTTTTTTTGCCTGAAAATTGAAATTTTTCTAGCACAGTACAAATCGACTTTTGGGGCCAAAAAAACGTGTTTTAGCATTTTTTTTGCCTGAAATTTGAAATTTTTCTAGCACAGTACAAATCGACTTTTTGGGCCAAAAAAACGTGTTTTAGCATTTTTTTTGCCTGAAAATGAATTTTTTCTAGCACAGTACAAATCGACTTTTTGGGCCAAAAAAACGTGTTTTAGCATTTTTTTTTGCCTGAAAATTGAAATTTTTCTAGCACAGTACAAATCGACTTTTTGGGCCAAAAAAACGTGTTTTTGCATTTTTTTTGCCTGAAAATTGAAATTTTTCTAGCACAGTACAAATCGACTTTTTGGGCCAAAAAAACGTGTTTTTGCATTTTTTTTGCCTGAAAATTGAATTTTTCTAGCACTGTACAAATCGACTTTTTGGGCCAAAAAAACGTGTTTTAGCATTTTTTTTTGCCTGAAAATTGAATTTTTTTTAGCACAGTACAAATCGACTTTTTGGGCCAAAAAAACGTGTTTTAGCATTTTTTTTGCCTGAAAATTGAAATTTTTCTAGCACAGTACAAATCGACTTTTTGGGCCAAAAAAACGTGTTTTAGCATTTTTTTTGCCTGAAAATTGAATTTTTTCTAGCACAGTACAAATCGACTTTTTGGGCCAAAAAAACATGTTTTTGCATTTTTTTTGCCTGAAAATTGAAATTTTTCTAGCACAGTACAAATCGACTTTTTGGGCCAAAAAAACGTGTTTTTGCATTTTTTTTGCCTGAAAATTGAAATTTTTCTAGCACAGTACAAATCGACTTTTTGGGCCAAAAAAACGTGTTTTAGCATTTTTTTTGCCTGAAAATTGAAATTTTTCTAGCACAGTACAAATCGACTTTTTGGGCCAAAAAAACGTGTCTTAGCATTTTTTTTGCCTGAAAATTGATTTTTTTTTAGCACAGTACAAATCGACTTTTTGGGCCAAAAAAACGTGTTTTTGCATTTTTTTTGCCTGAAAATTGAAATTTTTCTAGCACTGTACAAATCGACTTTTTGGGCCAAAAAAACGTGTTTTTGCATTTTTTTTGCCTGAAAATTGAAATTTTTCTAGCACTGTACAAATCGACTTTTTGGGCCAAAAAAACGTGTTTTAGCATTTTTTTTGCCTGAAAATTGAATTTTTTTTAGCACAGTACAAATCGACTTTTTGGGCCAAAAAAACGTGTTTTTGCATTTTTTTTGCCTGAAAATTGAAATTTTTCTAGCACAGTACAAATCGACTTTTTGGGCCAAAAAAACGTGTTTTAGCATTTTTTTTGCCTGAAAATTGAAATTTTTCTAGCACAGTACAAATCGACTTTTTGGGCCAAAAAAACGTGTTTTTGCATTTTTTTTGCCTGAAAATTGAAATTTTTCTAGCACAGTACAAATCGACTTTTTGGGCCAAAAAAACGTGTTTTTGCATTTTTTTTGCCTGAAAATTGAAATTTTTCTAGCACAGTACAAATCGACTTTTTGGGCCAAAAAAACGTGTTTTAGCATTTTTTTGCCTGAAAATTGAAATTTTTCTAGCACAGTACAAATCGACTTTTTGGGCCAAAAAAACGTGTTTTTGCATTTTTTTTGCCTGAAAATTGAAATTTTTCTAGCACTGTACAAATCGACTTTTTGGGCCAAAAAAAACGTGTTTTTGCATTTTTTTGCCTGAAAATTGAAATTTTTCTAGCACTGTACAAATCGACTTTTTGGGCCAAAAAAACGTGTTTTTGCATTTTTTTTGCCTGAAAATTGAAATTTTTCTAGCACTGTACAAATCGACTTTTTGGGCCAAAAAAACGTGTTTTAGCATTTTTTTTGCCTGAAAATTGAAATTTTTCTAGCACAGTACAAATCGACTTTTTTGGGCCAAAAAAACGTGTTTTAGCATTTTTTTTGCCTGAAAATTGAAATTTTTCTAGCACTGTACAAATCGACTTTTTGGGCCAAAAAAACGTGTTTTTGCATTTTTTTTGCCTGAAAATTGAAATTTTTCTAGCACTGTACAAATCGACTTTTTGGGCCAAAAAAACGTGTTTTTGCATTTTTTTGCCTGAAAATTGAAATTTTTCTAGCACTGTACAAATCGACTTTTTGGGCCAAAAAAACGTGTTTTAGCATTTTTTTTGCCTGAAAATTGAATTTTTTTTAGCACAGTACAAATCGACTTTTTGGGCCAAAAAAACGTGTTTTTGCATTTTTTTTGCCTGAAAATTGAAATTTTTCTAGCACAGTACAAATCGACTTTTTGGGCCAAAAAAACGTGTTTTTGCATTTTTTTTGCCTGAAAATTGAAATTTTTCTAGCACTGTACAAATCGACTTTTTGGGCCAAAAAAACGTGTTTTTGCATTTTTTTTGCCTGAAAATTGAAATTTTTCTAGCACAGTACAAATCGACTTTTGGGGTCAAAAAAACGTGTTTTAGCATTTTTTTGCCTGAAAATTGAAATTTTTCTAGCACAGTACAAATCGAATTTTGGGCCAAAAAAACGTGTTTTAGCATTTTTTTTGCCTGAAAATTGAATTTTTTTTAGCACAGTACAAATCGACTTTTTGGGCCAAAAAAACGTGTTTTAGCATTTTTTTTGCCTGAAAATTGAAATTTTTCTAGCACAGTACAAATCGACTTTTTGGGCCAAAAAAACGTGTTTTTGCATTTTTTTTGCCTGAAAATTGAAATTTTTCTAGCACAGTACAAATCGACTTTTTGGGCCAAAAAAACGTGTTTTTGCATTTTTTTTGCCTGAAAATTGAAATTTTTCTAGCACAGTACAAATCGACTTTTGAGGCCAAAAAAACGTGTTTTAGCATTTTTTTTGCCTGAAAATTGAAATTTTTCTAGCACAGTACAAATCGACTTTTTGGGCCAAAAAAACGTGTTTTTGCATTTTTTTTGCCTGAAAATTGAAATTTTCTAGCACAGTACAAATCGACTTTTTGGGCCAAAAAAACGTGTTTTAGCATTTTTTTTGCCTGAAAATTGAAATTTTTCTAGCACTGTACAAATCGACTTTTTGGGCCAAAAAAACGTGTTTTTGCATTTTTTTTGCTGAAAATTGAAATTTTTCTAGCACAGTACAAATCGACTTTTTGGGCCAAAAAAACGTGTTTTAGCATTTTTTTTGCCTGAAAATTGAATTTTTTTTAGCACAGTACAAATCGACTTTTTGGGCCAAAAAAACGTGTTTTAGCATTTTTTTTGCCTGAAAATTGAAATTTTTCTAGCACAGTACAAATCGACTTTTTGGGCCAAAAAAACGTGTTTTTTGCATTTTTTTTTGCCTGAAAATTGAAATTTTTCTAGCACTGTACAAATCGACTTTTTGGGCCAAAAAAACGTGTTTTTGCATTTTTTTTGCCTGAAAATTGAAATTTTTCTAGCACAGTACAAATCGACTTTTTGGGCCAAAAAAACGTGTTTTAGCATTTTTTTTGCCTGAAAATTGAAATTTTTCTAGCACTGTACAAATCGACTTTTTGGGCCAAAAAAACGTGTTTTAGCATTTTTTTTGCCTGAAAATTAAAATTTTTCTAGCACTGTACAAATCGACTTTTTGGGCCAAAAAAACGTGTTTTTGCATTTTTTTTGCCTGAAAATTGAAATTTTTCTAGCACAGTACAAATCGACTTTTTGGGCCAAAAAAACGTGTTTTAGCATTTTTTTTGCCTGAAAATTGAATTTTTTCTAGCACAGTACAAATCGACTTTTTTGGGCCAAAAAAACGTGTTTTAGCATTTTTTTTGCCTGAAAATTGAAATTTTTCTAGCACTGTACAAATCGACTTTTTGGGCCAAAAAACGTGTTTTAGCATTTTTTTTGCCTGAAAATTGAATTTTTTTCTAGCACAGTACAAATCGACTTTTTGGGCCAAAAAAACGTGTTTTTGCATTTTTTTGCCTGAAAATTGAAATTTTTCTAGCACAGTACAAATCGACTTTTTGGGCCAAAAAAACGTGTTTTAGCATTTTTTTTGCCTGAAAATTGAATTTTTTTTAGCACAGTACAAATCGACTTTTTGGGCCAAAAAAACGTGTTTTGCATTTTTTTTGCCTGAAAATTGAAATTTTTCTAGCACAGTACAAATCGACTTTTTGGGCCAAAAAAACGTGTTTTAGCATTTTTTTTGCCTGAAAATTGAAATTTTTCTAGCACAGTACAAATCGACTTTTTGGGCCAAAAAAACGTGTTTTAGCATTTTTTTTGCCTGAAAATTGAAATTTTTCTAGCACAGTACAAATCGACTTTTTGGGCCAAAAAAACGTGTTTTTGCATTTTTTTTGCCTGAAAATTGAAATTTTTCTAGCACAGTACAAATCGACTTTTTGGGCCAAAAAAACGTGTTTTTAGCATTTTTTTTGCCTGAAAATTGAAATTTTTCTAGCACTGTACAAATCGACTTTTTGGGCCAAAAAAACGTGTTTTTGCATTTTTTTTTGCCTGAAAATTGAAATTTTTCTAGCACTGTACAAATCGACTTTTTGGGCCAAAAAAACGTGTTTTTGCATTTTTTTTGCCTGAAAATTGAAATTTTTCTAGCACTGTACAAATCGACTTTTTGGGCCAAAAAAACGTGTTTTTGCATTTTTTTTTGCCTGAAAATTGAAATTTTTCTAGCACTGTACAAATCGACTTTTTGGGCCAAAAAAACGTGTTTTAGCATTTTTTTTGCCTGAAAATTGAAATTTTTCTAGCACAGTACAAATCGACTTTTTGGGCCAAAAAAACGTGTTTTAGCATTTTTTTTGCCTGAAAATTGAAATTTTTCTAGCACTGTACAAATCGACTTTTTGGGCCAAAAAAAACGTGTTTTTGCATTTTTTTTGCCTGAAAATTGAAATTTTTCTAGCACAGTACAAATCGACTTTTTGGGCCAGAAAAACGTGTTTTAGCATTTTTTTGCCTGAAAATTGAAATTTTTCTTGCACTGTACAAATCGACTTTTTGGGCCAAAAAAACGTGTTTTTGCATTTTTTTTGCCTGAAAATTGAATTTTTTTTAGCACAGTACAAATCGACTTTTTGGGCCAAAAAAACGTGTTTTTGCATTTTTTTTGCCTGAAAATTGAAATTTTTCTAGCACAGTACAAATCGACTTTTTGGGCCAAAAAAACGTGTTTTTGCATTTTTTTTGCCTGAAAATTGAAATTTTTCTAGCACTGTACAAATCGACTTTTTGGGCCAAAAAAACGTGTTTTTGCATTTTTTTTGCCTGAAAATAGAATTTTTTCTAGCACAGTACAAATCGACTTTTGGGGCCAAAAAAACGTGTTTTAGCATTTTTTTTGCCTGAAAATTGAAATTTTTCTAGCACAGTACAAATCGACTTTTTGGGCCAAAAAAACGTGTTTTAGCATTTTTTTTGCCTGAAAATTGAAATTTTTCTAGCACAGTACAAATCGACTTTTTGGGCCAAAAAAACGTGTTTTAGCATTTTTTTTTGCCTGAAAATTGAAATTTTTCTAGCACAGTACAAATCGACTTTTTGGGCCAAAAAAACGTGTTTTAGCATTTTTTTTGCCTGAAAATTGAAATTTTTCTAGCACAGTACAAATCGACTTTTTGGGCCAAAAAAACGTGTTTTTGCATTTTTTTTGCCTGAAAATTGAAATTTTTCTAGCACAGTACAAATCGACTTTTTTGGCCAAAAAAACGTGTTTTTGCATTTTTTTTGCCTGAAAATTGAAATTTTTCTAGCACAGTACAAATCGACTTTTTGGGCCAAAAAAACGTGTTTTTGCATTTTTTTTGCCTGAAAATTGAAATTTTTCTAGCACAGTACAAATCGACTTTTTGGGCCAAAAAAACGTGTTTTAGCATTTTTTTTGCCTGAAAATTGAAATTTTTCTAGCACAGTACAAATCGACTTTTTCGGCCAAAAAAAACGTGTTTTTGCAATTTTTTTGCCTGAAAATTGAAATTTTTCTAGCACAGTACAAATCGACTTTTTGGGCCAAAAAAACGTGTTTTAGCATTTTTTTTGCCTGAAAATTGAAATTTTTCTAGCACTGTACAAATCGACTTTTTGGGCCAAAAAAACGTGTTTTTGCATTTTTTTGCCTGAAAATTGAAATTTTTCTAGCACAGTACAAATCGACTTTTTGGGCCAAAAAAACGTGTTTTAGCATTTTTTTTGCCTGAAAATTGATTTTTTTTTAGCACAGTACAAATCGACTTTTTGGGCCAAAAAAACGTGTTTTAGCATTTTTTTTGCCTGAAAATTGAAATTTTTCTAGCACAGTACAAATCGACTTTTTGGGCCAAAAAAACGTGTTTTAGCATTTTTTTTGCCTGAAAATTGAAATTTTTCTAGCACAGTACAAATCGACTTTTTGGGCCAAAAAAACGTGTTTTTGCATTTTTTTTGCCTGAAAATTGAAATTTTTCTAGCACTGTACAAATCGAATTTTTGGGCAAAAAAAACGTGTTTTTAGCATTTTTTTTGCCTGAAAATTGAAATTTTTCTAGCACAGTACAAATCGACTTTTTGGGCCAAAAAAACGTGTTTTTGCATTTTTTTTGCCTGAAAATTGAAATTTTTCTAGCACAGTACAAATCGACTTTTTGGGCCAAAAAAACGTGTTTTAGCATTTTTTTGCCTGAAAATTGAAATTTTTCTAGCACTGTACAAATCGACTTTTTGGGCCAAAAAAACGTGTTTTAGCATTTTTTTGCCTGAAAATTGAAATTTTTCTAGCACAGTACAAATCGACTTTTGGGGCCAAAAAAACGTGTTTTTGCATTTTTTTTTGCCTGAAAATTGAAATTTTTCTAGCACAGTACAAATCGACTTTTTGGGCCAAAAAAACGTGTTTTTGCATTTTTTTTGCCTGAAAATTGAAATTTTTCTAGCACAGTACAAATCGACTTTTTTGGCCAAAAAAACGTGTTTTTGCATTTTTTTTGCCTGAAAATTGAAATTTTTCTAGCACAGTACAAATCGACTTTTTGGGCCAAAAAAACGTGTTTTTGCATTTTTTTTGCCTGAAAATTGAAATTTTCTAGCACAGTACAAATCGACTTTTTGGGCCAAAAAAACGTGTTTTAGCATTTTTTTTGCCTGAAAATTGAAATTTTTCTAGCACAGTACAAATCGACTTTTTGGGCCAAAAAAACGTGTTTTTGCAATTTTTTTTGCCTGAAAATTGAATTTTTCTAGCACAGTACAAATCGACTTTTTGGGCCAAAAAAACGTGTTTTAGCATTTTTTTGCCTGAAAATTGAAATTTTTCTAGCACTGTACAAATCGACTTTTTGGGCCAAAAAAACGTGTTTTTGCATTTTTTTTGCCTGAAAATTGAAATTTTTCTAGCACAGTACAAATCGACTTTTTGGGCCAAAAAAACGTGTTTAGCATTTTTTTTGCCTGAAAATTGATTTTTTTCTAGCACAGTACAAATCGACTTTTGGGCCAAAAAAACGTGTTTTAG
Source organism: Petrolisthes manimaculis (assembly GCA_034508575.1). Taxonomy (NCBI): domain Eukaryota; kingdom Metazoa; phylum Arthropoda; class Malacostraca; order Decapoda; family Porcellanidae; genus Petrolisthes; species Petrolisthes manimaculis. The sequence goes on from JAWZYT010006829.1 coordinate 8,788, forward strand.
CATTTTTTTTGCCTGAAAATTGAAATTTTTCTAGCACAGTACAAATCGACTTTTTGGGCCAAAAAAACGTGTTTTAGCATTTTTTTGCCTGAAAATTGAAATTTTTCTAGCACAGTACAAATCGACTTTTTGGGCCAAAAAAACGTGTTTTAGCATTTTTTTTGCCTGAAAATTGAAATTTTTCTAGCACTGTACAAATCGACTTTTTGGGCCAAAAAACGTGTTTTAGCATTTTTTTTGCCTGAAAATTGAAATTTTTCTAGCACAGTACAAATCGACTTTTTGGGCCAAAAAAACGTGTTTTTGCATTTTTTTTGCCTGAAAATTGAAATTTTTCTAGCACAGTACAAATCGACTTTTTGGGCCAAAAAAACGTGTTTTTGCATTTTTTTGCCTGAAATTGAAATTTTTCTAGCACAGTACAAATCGACTTTTTGGGCCAAAAAAACGTGTTTTTGCATTTTTTTTGCCTGAAAATTGAAATTTTTCTAGCACTGTACAAATCGACTTTTTGGGCCAAAAAAACGTGTTTTTGCATTTTTTTTGCCTGAAAATTGAAATTTTTCTAGCACAGTACAAATCGACTTTTTGGGCCAAAAAAACGTGTTTTAGCATTTTTTTTGCCTGAAAATTGAAATTTTTCTAGCACTGTACAAATCGACTTTTTGGGCCAAAAAAACGTGTTTTTGCATTTTTTTTGCCTGAAAATTGAAATTTTTCTAGCACTGTACAAATCGACTTTTTGGGCCAAAAAAACGTGTTTTAGCATTTTTTTTGCCTGAAAATTGAAATTTTTCTAGCACAGTACAAATCGACTTTTTGGGCCAAAAAAACGTGTTTTAGCATTTTTTTTGCCTGAAAATTGAATTTTTTCTAGCACAGTACAAATCGACTTTTTGGGCCAAAAAAACGTGTTTTTGCATTTTTTTTGCCTGAAAATTGAAATTTTTCTAGCACTGTACAAATCGACTTTTTGGGCCAAAAAAACGTGTTTTTGCATTTTTTTTGCCTGAAAATTGAAATTTTTCTAGCACAGTACAAATCGACTTTTTGGGCCAAAAAAACGTGTTTTTGCATTTTTTTTGCCTGAAAATTGAATTTTTCTAGCACTGTACAAATCGACTTTTTGGGCCAAAAAAACGTGTTTTAGCATTTTTTTTGCCTGAAAATTGAAATTTTTCTAGCACAGTACAAATCGACTTTTGGGCCAAAAAAACGTGTTTTAGCATTTTTTTTTGCCTGAAAATTGAAATTTTCTAGCACAGTACAAATCGACTTTTTGGGCCAAAAAAACGTGTTTTAGCATTTTTTTTGCCTGAAAATTGAAATTTTTTTTAGCACAGTACAAATCGACTTTTTGGGCCAAAAAAACGTGTTTTAGCATTTTTTTGCCTGAAAATTGAAATTTTTCTAGCACTGTACAAATCGACTTTTTGGGCCAAAAAAACGTGTTTTTGCATTTTTTTTGCCTGAAAATTGAAATTTTTCTAGCACTGTACAATCGACTTTTTGGGCCAAAAAACGTGTTTTAGCAATTTTTTTGCCTGAAAATTGAAATTTTTTAGCACAGTACAAATCGACTTTTTGGGCCAAAAAAACGTGTTTTAGCATTTTTTTTGCCTGAAAATTGAAATTTTTCTAGCACAGTACAAATCGACTTTTTGGGCCAAAAAAACGTGTTTTAGCATTTTTTTTGCCTGAAAATTGAAATTTTTCTAGCACAGTACAAATCGACTTTTTGGGCCAAAAAAACGTGTTTTAGCATTTTTTTTGCCTGAAAATTGAAATTTTTCTAGCACAGTACAAATCGACTTTTTGGGCCAAAAAAACGTGTTTTTGCATTTTTTTTGCCTGAAAATTGAAATTTTTCTAGCACAGGACAAATCGACTTTTTGGGCCAAAAAAAACGTGTTTTTGCATTTTTTTTGCCTGAAAATTGAAATTTTTCTAGCACTGTACAAATCGACTTTTTGGGCCAAAAAAACGTGTTTTAGCATTTTTTTGCCTGAAAATTGAAATTTTTCTAGCACTGTACAAATCGACTTTTTGGGCCAAAAAAACGTGTTTTAGCATTTTTTTTTGCCTGAAAATTGAATTTTTTTAGCACAGTACAAATCGACTTTTTGGGCCAAAAAAACGTTTTTTTGCATTTTTTTTGCCTGAAAATTGAAATTTTTCTAGCACAGTACAAATCGACTTTTTGGGCCAAAAAAACGTGTTTTTGCATTTTTTTTGCCTGAAAATTGAAATTTTTCTAGCACAGTACAAATCGACTTTTTGGGCCAAAAAAACGTGTTTTTAGCATTTTTTTTGCCTGAAAATTGAAATTTTTTCTAGCACAGTACAAATCGACTTTTTGGGCCAAAAAAACGTGTTTTTAGCATTTTTTTTTGCCTGAAAATTGAAATTTTTCTAGCACAGTACAAATCGACTTTTTGGGCCAAAAAAACGTGTTTTAGCATTTTTTTTGCCTGAAAATTGAAATTTTTCTAGCACAGTACAAATCGACTTTTTTGGGCCAAAAAAACGTGTTTTAGCATTTTTTTGCCTGAAATTGAATTTTTTCTAGCACAGTACAAATCGACTTTTTGGGCCAAAAAAACGTGTTTTGCATTTTTTTGCCTGAAAATTGAAATTTTTCTAGCACTGTACAAATCGACTTTTTGGGCCAAAAAAACGTGTTTTAGCATTTTTTTTGCCTGAAAATTGAAATTTTTCTAGCACTGTACAAATCGACTTTTTGGGCCAAAAAAACGTGTTTTAGCATTTTTTTTGCCTGAAAATTGAATTTTTTTAGCACAGTACAAATCGACTTTTTGGGCCAAAAAAACGTGTTTTTGCATTTTTTTTGCCTGAAAATTGAAATTTTTCTAGCACAGTACAAATCGACTTTTTGGGCCAAAAAAACGTGTTTTTGCATTTTTTTTGCCTGAAAATTGAAATTTTTCTAGCACAGTACAAATCGACTTTTTGGGCCAAAAAAACGTGTTTTAGCATTTTTTTTTGCCTGAAAATTGAAATTTTTCTAGCACAGTACAAATCGACTTTTTGGGCCAAAAAAACGTGTTTTAGCATTTTTTTTGCCTGAAAATTGAAATTTTTCTAGCACAGTACAAATCGACTTTTTGGGCCAAAAAAACGTGTTTTAGCATTTTTTTTTGCCTGAAAATTGAAATTTTTCTAGCACTGTACAAATCGACTTTTTGGGCCAAAAAAACGTGTTTTAGCATTTTTTTTGCCTGAAAATTGAAATTTTTCTAGCACTGTACAAATCGACTTTTTGGGCCAAAAAAACGTGTTTTAGCATTTTTTTTGCCTGAAAATTGAATTTTTTTTAGCACAGTACAAATCGACTTTTTGGGCCAAAAAAACGTGTTTTTGCATTTTTTTTGCCTGAAAATTGAAATTTTTCTAGCACTGTACAAATCGACTTTTTGGGCCAAAAAAACGTGTTTTTAGCATTTTTTTTGCCTGAAAATTGAATTTTTCTAGCACAGTACAAATCGACTTTTTGGGCCAAAAAAACGTGTTTTAGCATTTTTTTTGCCTGAAAATTGAAATTTTTCTAGCACAGTACAAATCGACTTTTTGGGCCAAAAAAACGATGTTTTAGCATTTTTTTTGCCTGAAAATTGAAATTTTTCTAGCACAGTACAAATCGACTTTTTGGGCCAAAAAAACGTGTTTTAGCATTTTTTTTGCCTGAAAATTGAAATTTTCTAGCACAGTACAAATCGACTTTTTGGGCCAAAAAAACGTGTTTTTGCATTTTTTTTGCCTGAAAATTGAAATTTTTCTAGCACAGTACAAATCGACTTTTTGGGGCCAAAAAAACGTGTTTTTGCATTTTTTTTGCCTGAAAATTGAAATTTTTTCTAGCACAGTACAAATCGACTTTTTGGGCCAAAAAAACGTGTTTTAGCATTTTTTTTGCCTGAAAATTGAAATTTTCTAGCACTGTACAAATCGACTTTTTGGGCCCAAAAAAACGTGTTTTAGCATTTTTTTTGCCTGAAAATTGAAATTTTTCTAGCACAGTACAAATCGACTTTTTGGGCCAAAAAAACGTGTTTTTGCAATTTTTTTTGCCTGAAAATTGAAATTTTTCTTAGCACAGTACAAATCGACTTTTTGGGCCAAAAAAAACGTGTTTTTGCATTTTTTTTGCCTGAAAATTGAAATTTTTCTAGCACAGTACAAATCGACTTTTTGGGCCAAAAAAACGTGTTTTAGCATTTTTTTTGCCTGAAAATTGAAATTTTTCTAGCACAGTACAAATCGACTTTTTGGGCCAAAAAAACGTGTTTTAGCATTTTTTTTGCCTGAAAATTGAAATTTTTCTAGCACAGTACAAATCGACTTTTTGGGCCAAAAAAACGTGTTTTAGCATTTTTTTTGCCTGAAAATTGAAATTTTTCTAGCACAGTACAAATCGACTTTTTGGGCCAAAAAAACGTGTTTTTGCATTTTTTTTGCCTGAAAATTGAAATTTTTCTAGCACAGTACAAATCGACTTTTTGGGCCAAAAAACGTGTTTTAGCATTTTTTTTGCCTGAAAATTGAATTTTTCTAGCACTGTACAAATCGACTTTTGGGCCAAAAAAACGTGTTTTTGCATTTTTTTTGCCTGAAAATTGAAATTTTTCTAGCACAGTACAAATCGACTTTTTGGGCCAGAAAAACGTGTTTTAGCATTTTTTTGCCTGAAAATTGAAATTTTTCTAGCACAGTACAAATCGACTTTTTGGGCCAAAAAAACGTGTTTTAGCATTTTTTTTGCCTGAAAATTGAAATTTTTCTAGCACAGTACAAATCGACTTTTTGGGCCAAAAAAAACATGTTTTTGCATTTTTTTTGCCTGAAAATTGAAATTTTTCTAGCACAGTACAAATCGACTTTTTGGGCCAAAAAAAACGTGTTTTTGCATTTTTTTTGCCTGAAACATTGAAATTTTTCTAGCACAGTACAAATCGACTTTTTGGGCCAAAAAAACGTGTTTTAGCATTTTTTTGCCTGAAAATTGAAATTTTTCTAGCACTGTACAAATCGACTTTTTGGGCCAAAAAAACGTGTTTTAGCATTTTTTTTGCCTGAAAATGGAATTTTTTTTAGCACAGTACAAATCGACTTTTTGGGCCAAAAAAAACGTTTTTTTGCATTTTTTTTGCCTGAAAATTGAAATTTTTCTAGCACAGTACAAATCGACTTTTTGGGCCAAAAAAACGTGTTTTTGCATTTTTTTTGCCTGAAAATTGAAATTTTTCTAGCACAGTACAAATCGACTTTTTGGGCCAAAAAAACGTGTTTTAGCATTTTTTTTTGCCTGAAAATTGAAATTTTTCTAGCACAGTACAAATCGACTTTTTGGGCCAAAAAAACGTGTTTTAGCATTTTTTTGCCTGAAAATTGAAATTTTTCTAGCACAGTACAAATCGACTTTTTGGGCCAAAAAAACGTGTTTTAGCATTTTTTTTGCCTGAAAATTGAAATTTTTCTAGCACAGTACAAATCGACTTTTTGGGCCAAAAAAACGTGTTTTAGCATTTTTTTTGCCTGAAAATTGAAATTTTTCTAGCACTGTACAAATCGACTTTTTGGGCCAAAAAAACGTGTTTTTGCATTTTTTTTGCCTGAAAATTGAAATTTTTCTAGCACAGTACAAATCGACTTTTTGGGCCAAAAAAACGTGTTTTTGCATTTTTTTTGCCTGAAAATTGAAATTTTTCTAGCACAGTACAAATCGACTTTTTGGGCCAGAAAAACGTGTTTTAGCATTTTTTTGCCTGAAAATTGAAATTTTTCTTGCACTGTACAAATCGACTTTTTGGGCCAAAAAAACGTGTTTTAGCATTTTTTTTGCCTGAAAATTGAAATTTTTCTAGCACTGTACAAATCGACTTTTTGGGCCAAAAAAACGTGTTTTTGCATTTTTTTTGCCTGAAAATTGAAATTTTTCTAGCACTGTACAAATCGACTTTTTGGGCCAAAAAAACGTGTTTTTGCATTTTTTTTTGCCTGAAAATTGAAATTTTTCTAGCACAGTACAAATCGACTTTTTGGGCCAAAAAAACGTGTTTTTGCATTTTTTTTGCCTGAAAATTGAAATTTTTTCTAGCACAGTACAAATCGACTTTTTGGGCCAAAAAAACGTGTTTTTGCATTTTTTTTGCCTGAAAATTGAAATTTTTCTAGCACTGTACAAATCGACTTTTTGGGCCAAAAAAACGTGTTTTAGCATTTTTTTTGCCTGAAAATTGAAATTTTTCTAGCACAGTACAAATCGACTTTTTGGGCCAAAAAAACGTGTTTTAGCATTTTTTTTGCCTGAAAATTGAAATTTTTCTAGCACTGTACAAATCGACTTTTTGGGCCAAAAAAACGTGTTTTTGCTTTTTTTTTTGCCAGAAAATTGAAATTTTTCTAGCACAGTACAAATCGACTTTTTGGGCAAAAAAACGTGTTTTTGTATTTTTTTTGCCTGAAATTGAAATTTTTCTAGCACTGTACAAATCGACTTTTTGGGCCAAAAAACGTGTTTTAGCATTTTTTTGCCTGAAAATTGAATTTTTTTTAGCACAGTACAAATCGACTTTTTGGGCAAAAAAAGGTGTTTTTGCATTTTTTTTGCCTGAAAATTGAAATTTTTCTAGCACAGTACAAATCGACTTTTTGGGCCAAAAAAACGTGTTTTGGCATTTTTTTTGCCTGAAAATTGAAATTTTTCTAGCACTGTACAAATCGACTTTTTGGGCCAAAAAAACGTGTTTTTGCATTTTTTTTTGCCTGAAAATTGAAATTTTTCTAGCACAGTACAAATCGACTTTTGGGGCCAAAAAAACGTGTTTTAGCATTTTTTTTGCCTGAAAATTGAAATTTTTCTAGCACAGTACAAATCGACTTTTTGGGCCAAAAAAACGTGTTTTAGCATTTTTTTTGCCTGAAAATTGAAATTTCTCTAGCACAGTACAAATCGACTTTTTGGGCCAAAAAAACGTGTTTTAGCATTTTTTTTGCCTGAAAATTGAAATTTTTCTAGCACAGTACAAATCGACTTTTTGGGCCAAAAAAACGTGTTTTAGCATTTTTTTTGCCTGAAAATTGAAATTTTTCTAGCACTGTACAAATCGACTTTTTGGGGTAAAAAAACGTGTTTTTGCATTTTTTTTGCCTGAAAATTGAAATTTTTCTAGCACTGTACAAATCGACTTTTTGGGCCAAAAAAACGTGTTTTTGCATTTTTTTTGCCTGAAAATTGAAATTTTTCTAGCACTGTACAAATCGACTTTTTGGGCCAAAAAAATGTGTTTTAGCATTTTTTTTGCCTGAAAATTGAATTTTTTTTAGCACAGTACAAATCGACTTTTTGGGCCAAAAAAACGTGTTTTTGCATTTTTTTTGCCTGAAAATTGAAATTTTTCTAGCACTGTACAAATCGACTTTTTGGGCCAAAAAAACGTGTTTTTGCATTTTTTTTGCCTGAAAATTGAAATTTTTCTAGCACTGTACAAATCGACTTTTTGGGCCAAAAAAACGTGTTTTTGCATTTTTTTTGCCTGAAAATTGAAATTTTTCTAGCACTGTACAAATCGACTTTTTGGGCCAAAAAAACGTGTTTTAGCATTTTTTTTGCCTGAAAATTGAAATTTTTCTAGCACAGTACAAATCGACTTTTTGGGCCAAAAAAACGTGTTTTAGCATTTTTTTTGCCTGAAAATTGAAATTTTTCTAGCACTGTACAAATCGACTTTTTGGGCCAAAAAAACGTGTTTTTGCATTTTTTTTGCCTGAAAATTGAAATTTTTCTAGCACTGTACAAATCGACTTTTTGGGCCAAAAAAACGTGTTTTTGCATTTTTTTTGCCTGAAAATTGAAATTTTTCTAGCACTGTACAAATCGACTTTTTGGGCCAAAAAAACGTGTTTTAGCATTTTTTTTGCCTGAAAATTGAAGTTTTTTTAGCACAGTACAAATCGACTTTTTGGGCCAAAAAACGTGTTTTAGCATTTTTTTTGCCTGAAAATTGAAATTTTTCTAGCACAGTACAAATCGACTTTTTGGGCCAAAAAAACGTGTTTTTGCATTTTTTTTGCCTGAAAATTGAAATTTTTCTAGCACTGTACAAATCGACTTTTTGGGCCAAAAAAACGTGTTTTTGCATTTTTTTTGCCTGAAAATTGAAATTTTTCTAGCACAGTACAAATCGACTTTTGGGGCCAAAAAAACGTGTTTTAGCATTTTTTTTGCCTGAAAATTGAAATTTTTCTACCACAGTACAAATCGACTTTTTGGGCCAAAAAAACGTGTTTTAGCATTTTTTTTGCCTGAAAATTGAATTTTTTTTAGCACAGTACAAATCGACTTTTTGGGCCAAAAAAACGTGTTTTAGCATTTTTTTTGCCTGAAAATTGAAATTTTTCTAGCACTGTACAAATCGACTTTTTGGGCCAAAAAAACGTGTTTTTGCATTTTTTTTGCCTGAAAATTGAAATTTTTCTAGCACTGTACAAATCGACTTTTTGGGCCCAAAAAACGTGTTTTAGCATTTTTTTTGCCTGAAAATTGAATTTTTTTTAGCACAGTACAAATCGACTTTTTGGGCCAAAAAAACGTGTTTTTGCATTTTTTTTTGCCTGAAAATTGAAATTTTTCTAGCACAGTACAAATCGACTTTTTGGGCCAAAAAAACGTGTTTTAGCATTTTTTTTGCCTGAAAATTGAAATTTTTCTAGCACAGTACAAATCGACTTTTTGGGCCAAAAAAACGTGTTTTAGCATTTTTTTTGCCTGAAAATTGAAATTTTTCTAGCACAGTACAAATCGACTTTTTGGGCCAAAAAAACGTGTTTTTGCATTTTTTTTGCCTGAAAATTGAAATTTTTCTAGCACAGTACAAATCGACTTTTTGGGCCAAAAAAACGTGTTTTTGCATTTTTTTTGCCTGAAAATTGAAATTTTTCTAGCACTGTACAAATCGACTTTTTGGGCCAAAAAAACGTGTTTTAGCATTTTTTTTGCCTGAAAATTGAAATTTTTCTAGCACTGTACAAATCGACTTTTTGGGCCAAAAAAACGTGTTTTAGCATTTTTTTTGCCTGAAAATGGAATTTTTTTTAGCACAGTACAAATCGACTTTTTGGGCCAAAAAAAACGTTTTTTTGCATTTTTTTTGCCTGAAAATTGAAATTTTTCTAGCACAGTACAAATCGACTTTTTGGGCCAAAAAAACGTGTTTTTGCATTTTTTTTGCCTGAAAATTGAAATTTTTCTAGCACAGTACAAATCGACTTTTTGGGCCAAAAAAACGTGTTTTAGCATTTTTTTTGCCTGAAAATTGAAATTTTTCTAGCACAGTACAAATCGACTTTTTGGGCCAAAAAAACGTGTTTTAGCATTTTTTTTGCCTGAAAATTGAAATTTTTCTAGCACAGTACAAATCGACTTTTTGGGCCAAAAAAACGTGTTTTAGCATTTTTTTTGCCTGAAAATTGAAATTTTTCTAGCACAGTACAAATCGACTTTTTGGGCCAAAAAAACGTGTTTTAGCATTTTTTTTGCCTGAAAATTGAAATTTTTCTAGCACTGTACAAATCGACTTTTTGGGCCAAAAAAACGTGTTTTTGCATTTTTTTTGCCTGAAAATTGAAATTTTTCTAGCACAGTACAAATCGACTTTTTGGGCCAAAAAAACGTGTTTTTGCATTTTTTTTGCCTGAAAATTGAAATTTTTCTATCACAGTACAAATCGACTTTTTGGGCCAGAAAAACGTGTTTTAGCATTTTTTTGCCTGAAAATTGAAATTTTTCTTGCACTGTACAAATCGACTTTTTGGGCCAAAAAAACGTGTTTTTGCATTTTTTTTGCCTGAAAATTGAATTTTTTTTAGCACAGTACAAATCGACTTTTTGGGCCAAAAAAACGTGTTTTTGCATTTTTTTTGCCTGAAAATTGAAATTTTTCTAGCACAGTACAAATCGACTTTTTGGGCCAAAAAAACGTGTTTTTGCATTTTTTTTGCCTGAAAATTGAAATTTTTCTAGCACAGTACAAATCGACTTTTGGGGCCAAAAAAACGTGTTTTAGCATTTTTTTTGCCTGAAAATTGAAATTTTTCTAGCACAGTACAAATCGACTTTTTGGGCCAAAAAAACGTGTTTTAGCATTTTTTTTGCCTGAAAATTGAATTTTTTTTAGCACAGTACAAATCGACTTTTTGGGCCAAAAAAACGTGTTTTAGCATTTTTTTTGCCTGAAAATTGAAATTTTTCTAGCACTGTACAAATCGACTTTTTGGGCCAAAAAAACGTGTTTTTGCATTTTTTTTGCCTGAAAATTGAAATTTTTCTAGCACTGTACAAATCGACTTTTTGGGCCCAAAAAACGTGTTTTAGCATTTTTTTTGCCTGAAAATTGAATTTTTTTTAGCACAGTACAAATCGACTTTTTGGGCCAAAAAAACGTGTTTTTGCATTTTTTTTGCCTGAAAATTGAAATTTTTCTAGCACAGTACAAATCGACTTTTTGGGCCAAAAAAACGTGTTTTAGCATTTTTTTTGCCTGAAAATTGAAATTTTTCTAGCACAGTACAAATCGACTTTTTGGGCCAAAAAAACGTGTTTTAGCATTTTTTTTGCCTGAAAATTGAAATTTTTCTAGCACAGTACAAATCGACTTTTTGGGCCAAAAAAACGTGTTTTTGCATTTTTTTTGCCTGAAAATTGAAATTTTTCTAGCACAGTACAAATCGACTTTTTGGGCCAAAAAAACGTGTTTTTGCATTTTTTTTGCCTGAAAATTGAAATTTTTCTAGCACTGTACAAATCGACTTTTTGGGACAAAAAAACGAGTTTTAGCATTTTTTTTGCCTGAAAATTGAAATTTTTCTAGCACTGTACAAATCGACTTTTTGGGCCAAAAAAACGTGTTTTAGCATTTTTTTTGCCTGAAAATGGATTTTTTTTTAGCACAGTACAAATCGACTTTTTGGGCCAAAAAAACGTTTTTTTGCATTTTTTTTGCCTGAAAATTGAAATTTTTCTAGCACAGTACAAATCGACTTTTTGGGCCAAAAAAACGTGTTTTTGCATTTTTTTTGCCTGAAAATTGAAATTTTTCTAGCACAGTACAAATCGACTTTTTGGGCCAAAAAAACGTGTTTTAGCATTTTTTTTGCCTGAAAATTGAAATTTTTCTAGCACAGTACAAATCGACTTTTTGGGCCAAAAAAACGTGTTTTAGCATTTTTTTTGCCTGAAAATTGAAATTTTTCTAGCACAGTACAAATCGACTTTTTGGGCCAAAAAAACGTGTTTTAGCATTTTTTTTGCCTGAAAATTGAAATTTTTCTAGCACAGTACAAATCGACTTTTTGGGCCAAAAAAACGTGTTTTAGCATTTTTTTTGCCTGAAAATTGAAATTTTTCTAGCACTGTACAAATCGACTTTTTGGGCCAAAAAAACGTGTTTTTGCATTTTTTTTGCCTGAAAATTGAAATTTTTCTAGCACAGTACAAATCGACTTTTTGGGCCAAAAAAACGTGTTTTTGCATTTTTTTTGCCTGAAAATTGAAATTTTTCTAGCACAGTACAAATCGACTTTTTGGGCCAGAAAAACGTGTTTTAGCATTTTTTTGCCTGAAAATTGAAATTTTTCTTGCACTGTACAAATCGACTTTTTGGGCCAAAAAAACGTGTTTTTGCATTTTTTTTGCCTGAAAATTGAATTTTTTTTAGCACAGTACAAATCGACTTTTTGGGCCAAAAAAACGTGTTTTTGCATTTTTTTTGCCTGAAAATTGAAATTTTTCTAGCACAGTACAAATCGACTTTTTGGGCCAAAAAAACGTGTTTTAGCATTTTTTTTGCCTGAAAATTGAAATTTTTCTAGCACAGTACAAATCGACTTTTTGGGCCAAAAAAACGTGTTTTTGCATTTTTTTTGCCTGAAAATTGAAATTTTTCTAGCACAGTACAAATCGACTTTTTGGGCCAAAAAAACGTGTTTTTGCATTTTTTTTGCCTGAAAATTGAAATTTTTCTAGCACAGTACAAATCGACTTTTTGGGCCAAAAAAACGTGTTTTAGCATTTTTTTTGCCTGAAAATTGAAATTTTTCTAGCACAGTACAAATCGACTTTTTGGGCCAAAAAAACGTGTTTTAGCATTTTTTTTGCCTGAAAATTGAAATTTTTCTAGCACAGTACAAATCGACTTTTTGGGCCAAAAAAACGTGTTTTAGCATTTTTTTTGCCTGAAAATTGAATTTTTTTTAGCACAGTACAAATCGACTTTTTGGGCCAAAAAAACGTGTTTTTGCATTTTTTTTGCCTGAAAATTGAAATTTTTCTAGCACTGTACAAATCGACTTTTTGGGCCAAAAAAACGTGTTTTAGCATTTTTTTTGCCTGAAAATTGAAATTTTTCTAGCACAGTACAAATCGACTTTTTGGGCCAAAAAAACGTGTTTTAGCATTTTTTTTGCCTGAAAATTGAAATTTTTCTAGCACAGTACAAATCGACTTTTTGGGCCAAAAAAACGTGTTTTAGCATTTTTTTTGCCTGAAAATTGAAATTTTTCTAGCACTGTACAAATCGACTTTTTGGGCCAAAAAAACGTGTTTTTGCATTTTTTTTGCCTGAAAATTGAAATTTTTCTAGCACAGTACAAATCGACTTTTTGGGCCAAAAAAACGTGTTTTTGCATTTTTTTTGCCTGAAAATTGAAATTTTTCTAGCACAGTACAAATCGACTTTTTGGGCCAGAAAAACGTGTTTTAGCATTTTTTTGCCTGAAAATTGAAATTTTTCTTGCACTGTACAAATCGACTTTTTGGGCCAAAAAAACGTGTTTTTGCATTTTTTTTGCCTGAAAATTGAATTTTTTTTAGCACAGTACAAATCGACTTTTTGGGCCAAAAAAACGTGTTTTTGCATTTTTTTTGCCTGAAAATTGAAATTTTTCTAGCACAGTACAAATCGACTTTTTGGGCCAAAAAAACGTGTTTTAGCATTTTTTTTGCCTGAAAATTGAAATTTTTCTAGCACAGTACAAATCGACTTTTTGGGCCAAAAAAACGTGTTTTTGCATTTTTTTTGCCTGAAAATTGAAATTTTTCTAGCACAGTACAAATCGACTTTTTGGGCCAAAAAAACGTGTTTTAGCATTTTTTTTGCCTGAAAATTGAATTTTTTTTAGCACAGTACAAATCGACTTTTTGGGCCAAAAAAACGTGTTTTTGCATTTTTTTTGCCTGAAAATTGAAATTGTTCTAGCACAGTACAAATCGACTTTTTGGGCCAAAAAAACGTGTTTTAGCATTTTTTTTGCCTGAAAATTGAAATTTTTCTAGCACAGTACAAATCGACTTTTTGGGCCAAAAAAACGTGTTTTTGCATTTTTTTTGCCTGAAAATTGAAATTTTTCTAGCACAGTACAAATCGACTTTTTGGGCCAAAAAAACGTGTTTTTGCATTTTTTTTGCCTGAAAATTGAAATTTTTCTAGCACAGTACAAATCGACTTTTTGGGCCAAAAAAACGTGTTTTAGCATTTTTTTTGCCTGAAAATTGAAATTTTTCTAGCACAGTACAAATCGACTTTTTGGGCCAAAAAAACGTGTTTTAGCATTTTTTTTGCCTGAAAATTGAAATTTTTCTAGCACAGTACAAATCGACTTTTTGGGCCAAAAAAACGTGTTTTAGCATTTTTTTTGCCTGAAAATTGAATTTTTTTTAGCACAGTACAAATCGACTTTTTGGGCCAAAAAAACGTGTTTTTGCATTTTTTTTGCCTGAAAATTGAAATTTTTCTAGCACTGTACAAATCGACTTTTTGGGCCAAAAAAACATGTTTTTGCATTTTTTTTGCCTGAAAATTGAAATTTTTCTAGCACTGTACAAATCGACTTTTTGGGCCAAAAAAACGTGTTTTAGCATTTTTTTTGCCTGAAAATTGAATTTTTTTTAGCACAGTACAAATCGACTTTTTGGGCCAAAAAAACGTGTTTTTGCATTTTTTTTGCCTGAAAATTGAAATTTTTTTAGCACAGTACAAATCGACTTTTTGGGCCAAAAAAACGTGTTTTAGCATTTTTTTTGCCTGAAAATTGAAATTTTTCTAGCACAGTACAAATCGACTTTTTGGGCCAAAAAAACGTGTTTTTGCATTTTTTTTGCCTGAAAATTGAAATTTTTCTAGCACAGTACAAATCGACTTTTTGGGCCAAAAAAACGTGTTTTAGCATTTTTTTTGCCTGAAAATTGAAATTTTTCTAGCACAGTACAAATCGACTTTTTGGGCCAAAAAAACGTGTTTTAGCATTTTTTTTGCCTGAAAATTGAAATTTTTCTAGCACAGTACAAATCGACTTTTTGGGCCAAAAAAACGTGTTTTAGCATTTTTTTTGAATGAAAATTGAAATTTTTCTAGCATAGTACAAATCGACTTTTTGGGCCAAAAAAACGTGTTTTAGCATTTTTTTTGCCTGAAAATTGAAATTTTTCTAGCACAGTACAAATCGACTTTTTGGGCCAAAAAAACGTGTTTTAGCATTTTTTTTGCCTGAAAATTGAAATTTTTCTAGCACAGTACAAATCGACTTTTTGGGCCAAAAAAACGTGTTTTAGCATTTTTTTTGCCTGAAAATTGAAATTTTTCTAGCACAGTACAAATCGACTTTTTGGGCCAAAAAAACGTGTTTTAGCATTTTTTTTGCAGGAAAATTGAAATTTTTCTAGCACTGTACAAATCGACTTTTTGGGCCAAAAAAACGTGTTTTTGCATTTTTTTTGCCTGAAAATTGAATTTTTTCTAGCACAGTACAAATCGACTTTTTGGGCCAAAAAAACGTGTTTTTGCATTTTTTTTGCCTGAAAATTGAAATTTTTCTAGCACAGTACAAATCGACTTTTTGGGCCAAAAAAACGTGTTTTAGCATTTTTTTTGCCTGAAAATTGAAGTTTTTCTAGCACTGTAGAAATCGACTTTTTGGGCCAAAAAAACGTGTTTTTGCATTTTTTTTGCCTGAAAATTGAAATTTTTCTAGCACAGTACAAATCGACTTTTTGGGCCAAAAAAACGTGTTTTAGCATTTTTTTTGCCTGAAAATTGAAATTTTTCTAGCACAGTACAAATCGACTTTTTGGGCCAAAAAAACGTGTTTCTGCATTTTTTTTGCCTGAAAATTGAAATTTTTCTAGCACAGTACAAATCGACTTTTTGGGCCAAAAAAACGTGTTTTAGCATTTTTTTTGCCTGAAAATTGAAATTTTTCTAGCACAGTACAAATCGACTTTTTGGGCCAAAAAAACGTGTTTTAGCATTTTTTTGCCTGAAAATTGAAATTTTTCTAGCACTGTACAAATCGACTTTTTGGGCCAAAAAAACGTGTTTTTGCATTTTTTTTGCCTGAAAATTGAAATTTTTCTAGCACTGTACAAATCGACTTTTTGGGCCAAAAAAACGTGTTTTAGCATTTTTTTTGCCTGAAAATTGAATTTTTTTTAGCACAGTACAAATCGACTTTTTGGGCCAAAAAAACGTGTTTTTGCTTTTTTTTTGCCTGAAAATTGAAATTTTTCTAGCACAGTACAAATCGACTTTTTGGGCCAAAAAAACGTGTTTTAGCATTTTTTTTGCCTGAAAATTGAAATTTTTCTAGCACAGTACAAATCGACTTTTTGGGCCAAAAAAACGTGTTTTTGCATTTTTTTTGCCTGAAAATTGAAATTTTTCTAGCACAGTACAAATCGACTTTTTGGGCCAAAAAAACGTGTTTTTGCATTTTTTTTGCCTGAAAATTGAAATTTTTCTAGCACAGTACAAATCGACTTTTTGGGCCAAAAAAACGTGTTTTAGCATTTTTTTTGCCTGAAAATTGAAATTTTTCTAGCACAGTACAAATCGACTTTTTGGGCCAAAAAAACGTGTTTTAGCATTTTTTTTGCCTGAAAATTGAAATTTTTCTAGCACAGTACAAATCGACTTTTTGGGCCAAAAAAACGTGTTTTAGCATTTTTTTTGCCTGAAAATTGAATTTTTTTTAGCACAGTACAAATCGACTTTTTGGGCCAAAAAAACGTGTTTTTGCATTTTTTTTGCCTGAAAATTGAAATTTTTCTAGCACTGTACAAATCGACTTTTTGGGCCAAAAAAACGTGTTTTTGCATTTTTTTTGCCTGAAAATTGAAATTTTTCTAGCACTGTACAAATCGACTTTTTGGGCCAAAAAACGTGTTTTAGCATTTTTTTTGCCTGAAAATTGAATTTTTTTTAGCACAGTACAAATCGACTTTTTGGGCCAAAAAAACGTGTTTTTGCATTTTTTTTGCCTGAAAATTGAAATTTTTCTAGCACAGTACAAATCGACTTTTTGGGCCAAAAAAACGTGTTTTAGCATTTTTTTTGCCTGAAAATTGAAATTTTTCTAGCACAGTACAAATCGACTTTTTGGGCCAAAAAAACGTGTTTTTGCATTTTTTTTGCCTGAAAATTGAAATTTTTCTAGCACAGTACAAATCGACTTTTTGGGCCAAAGAAACGTGTTTTAGCATTTTTTTTGCCTGAAAATTGAAATTTTTCTAGCACAGTACAAATCGACTTTTTGGGCCAAAAAAACGTGTTTTTGCATTTTTTTTGCCTGAAAATTGAAATTTATCTAGCACTGTACAAATCGACTTTTTGGGCCAAAAAAACGTGTTTTTGCATTTTTTTTGCCTGAAAATTGAAATTTTTCTAGCACTGTACAAATCGACTTTTTGGGCCAAAAAAACGTGTTTTTGCATTTTTTTTGCCTGAAAATTGAAATTTTTCTAGCACTGTACAAATCGACTTTTTGGGCCAAAAAAACGTGTTTTAGCATTTTTTTTGCCTGAAAATTGAAATTTTTCTAGCACAGTACAAATCGACTTTTTGGGCCAAAAAAAACGTGTTTTAGCATTTTTTTTGCCTGAAAATTGAAATTTTTCTAGCACAGTACAAATCGACTTTTTGGGCCAAAAAAACGTGTTTTAGCATTTTTTTTGCCTGAAAATTGAAATTTTTCTAGCACAGTACAAATCGACTTTTTGGGCCAAAAAAACGTGTTTTTGCATTTTTTTTGCCTGAAAATTGAAATTTTTCTAGCACAGTACAAATCGACTTTTTGGGCCAAAAAAACGTGTTTTTGCATTTTTTTTGCCTGAAAATTGAAATTTTTCTAGCACAGTACAAATCGACTTTTGGGGCCAAAAAAACGTGTTTTAGCATTTTTTTTGCCTGAAAATTGAAATTTTAATAGCACAGTACAAATCGACTTTTTGGGCCAAAAAAACGTGTTTTAGCATTTTTTTTGCCTGAAAATTGAATTTTTTCTAGCACAGTACAAATCGACTTTTTGGGCCAAAAAAACGTGTTTTAGCATTTTTTTTGCCTGAAAATTGAAATTTTTCTAGCTCAGTACAAATCGACTTTTTGGGCCAAAAAAACGTGTTTTTGCATTTTTTTTGCCTGAAAATTGAAATTTTTCTAGCACAGTACAAATCGACTTTTTGGGCCAAAAAAACGTGTTTTTGCATTTTTTTTGCCTGAAAATTGAAATTTTTCTAGCACAGTACAAATCGACTTTTGGGGCCAAAAAAACGTGTTTTAGCATTTTTTTTGCCTGAAAATTGAAATTTTTCTAGCACAGTACAAATCGACTTTTTGGGCCAAAAAAACGTGTTTTTGCATTTTTTTTGCCTGAAAATTGAAATTTTTCTAGCACAGTACAAATCGACTTTTTGGGCCAAAAAAACGTGTTTTAGCATTTTTTTTGCCTGAAAATTGAAATTTTTCTAGCACAGTACAAATCGACTTTTTGGGCCAAAAAAACGTGTTTTAGCATTTTTTTTGCCTGAAAATTGAAATTTTTCTAGCACAGTACAAATCGACTTTTTGGGCCAAAAAAACGTGTTTTTGCATTTTTTTTGCCTGAAAATTGAAATTTTTCTAGCACTGTACAAATCGACTTTTTGGGCCAAAAAAACGTGTTTTTGCATTTTTTTTGCCTGAAAATTGAAATTTTTCTAGCACTGTACAAATCGACTTTTTGGGCCAAAAAAACGTGTTTTAGCATTTTTTTTGCCTGAAAATTGAAATTTTTCTAGCACTGTACAAATCGACTTTTTGGGCCAAAAAAACGTGTTTTAGCATTTTTTTTGCCTGAAAATTGAATTTTTTTTAGCACAGTACAAATCGACTTTTTGGGCCAAAAAAACATGTTTTAGCATTTTTTTTGCCTGAAAATTGAAATTTTTCTAGCACAGTACAAATCGACTTTTTGGGCCAAAAAAACGTGTTTTAGCATTTTTTTTGCCTGAAAATTGAAATTTTTCTAGCACAGTACAAATCGACTTTTTGGGCCAAAAAAATGTGTTTTTGCATTTTTTTTGCCTGAAAATTGAAATTTTTCTAGCACTGTACAAATCGACTTTTTGGGCCAAAAAAACGTGTTTTTGCATTTTTTTTGCCTGAAAATTGAAATTTTTCTAGCACTGTACAAATCGACTTTTTGGGCCAAAAAAACGTGTTTTTGCATTTTTTTTGCCTGAAAATTGAAATTTTTCTAGCACTGTACAAATCGACTTTTTGGGCCAAAAAAACGTGTTTTTGCATTTTTTTTGCCTGAAAATTGAAATTTTTCTAGCACTGTACAAATCGACTTTTTGGGCCAAAAAAACGTGTTTTAGCATTTTTTTTGCCTGAAAATTGAAATTTTTCTAGCACAGTACAAATCGACTTTTTGGGCCAAAAAAACATGTTTTAGCATTTTTTTTGCCTGAAAATTGAAATTTTTCTAGCACAGTACAAATCGACTTTTTGGGCCAAAAAAACGTGTTTTAGCATTTTTTTTGCCTGAAAATAGAAATTTTTCTAGCACATTACAAATCGACTTTTTGGGCCAAAAAAACATGTTTTTGCATTTTTTTTGCCTGAAAATTGAAATTTTTCTAGCACAGTACAAATCGACTTTTTGGGCCAAAAAAACGTGTTTTAGCATTTTTTTTGCCTGAAGATTGAAATTTTTCTAGCACAGTACAAATCGACTTTTTGGGCCAAAAAAACGTGTTTTTGCATTTTTTTTGCCTGAAAATTGAAATTTTTCTAGCACAGTACAAATCGACTTTTTGGGCCAAAAAAACGTGTTTTAGCATTTTTTTTGCCTGAAAATTGAATTTTTTCTAGCACAGTACAAATCGACTTTTGGGGCCAAAAAAACGTGTTTTAGCATTTTTTTTGCCTGAAAATTGAAATTTTTCTAGCACAGTACAAATCGACTTTTTGGGCCAAAAAAACGTGTTTTAGCATTTTTTTTGCCTGAAAATTGAATTTTTTCTAGCACAGTACAAATCGACTTTTTGGGCCAAAAAAACGTGTTTTAGCATTTTTTTTGCCTGAAAATTGAAATTTTTCTAGCACAGTACAAATCGACTTTTTGGGCCAAAAAAACGTGTTTTTGCATTTTTTTTGCCTGAAAATTGAAATTTTTCTAGCACAGTACAAATCGACTTTTTGGGCCAAAAAAACGTGTTTTTGCATTTTTTTTGCCTGAAAATTGAAATTTTTCTAGCACAGTACAAATCGACTTTTGGGGCCAAAAAAACGTGTTTTAGCATTTTTTTTGCCTGAAAATTGAATTTTTTCTAGCACAGTACAAATCGACTTTTTGGGCCAAAAAAACGTGTTTTTGCATTTTTTTTGCCTGAAAATTGAAATTTTTCTAGCACAGTACAAATCGACTTTTTGGGCCAAAAAAACGTGTTTTAGCATTTTTTTTGCCTGAAAATTGAAATTTTTCTAGCACAGTACAAATCGACTTTTTGGGCCAAAAAAACGTGTTTTTGCATTTTTTTTGCCTGAAAATTGAAATTTTTCTAGCACAGTACAAATCGACTTTTTGGGCCAAAAAAACGTGTTTTTGCATTTTTTTTGCCTGAAAATTGAAATTTTTCTAGCACAGTACAAATCGACTTTTTGGGCCAAAAAAACGTGTTTTAGCATTTTTTTTGCCTGAAAATTGAAATTTTTCTAGCACAGTACAAATCGACTTTTTGGGCCAAAAAAACGTGTTTTTGCATTTTTTTTGCCTGAAAATTGAAATTTTTCTAGCACTGTACAAATCGACTTTTTGGGCCAAAAAAACGTGTTTTTGCATTTTTTTTGCCTGAAAATTGAAATTTTTCTAGCACTGTACAAATCGACTTTTTGGGCCAAAAAAACGTGTTTTAGCATTTTTTTTGCCTGAAAATTGAAATTTTTCTAGCACTGTACAAATCGACTTTTTGGGCCAAAAAAACGTGTTTTTGCATTTTTTTTGCCTGAAAATTGAAATTTTTCTAGCACTGTACAAATCGACTTTTTGGGCCAAAAAAACGTGTTTTTGCATTTTTTTTGCCTGAAAATTGAAATTTTTCTAGCACTGTACAAATCGACTTTTTGGGCCAAAAAAACGTGTTTTAGCATTTTTTTTGCCTGAAAATTGATTTTTTTTTAGCACAGTACAAATCGACTTTTTGGGCCAAAAAAACGTGTTTTAGCATTTTTTTTGCCTGAAAATTGAAATTTTTCTAGCACAGTACAAATCGACTTTTTGGGCCAAAAAAACGTGTTTTTGCATTTTTTTTGCCTGAAAATTGAAATTTTTCTAGCACTGTACAAATCGACTTTTTGGGCCAAAAAAACGTGTTTTTGCATTTTTTTTGCCTGAAAATTGAAATTTTTCTAGCACAGTACAAATCGACTTTTGGGGCCAAAAAAACGTGTTTTAGCATTTTTTTTGCCTGAAAATTGAATTTTTTCTAGCACAGTACAAATCGACTTTTTGGGCCAAAAAAACGTGTTTTAGCATTTTTTTTGCCTGAAAATTGAATTTTTTTTAGCACAGTACAAATCGACTTTTTGGGCCAAAAAAACGTGTTTTAGCATTTTTTTTGCCTGAAAATTTAAATTTTTCTAGCACTGTACAAATCGACTTTTTGGGCCAAAAAAACGTGTTTTTGCATTTTTTTTGCCTGAAAATTGAAATTTTTCTAGCACTGTACAAATCGACTTTTTGGGCCAAAAAAACGTGTTTTAGCATTTTTTTTGCCTGAAAATTGAATTTTTTTTAGCACAGTACAAATCGACTTTTTGGGCCAAAAAAACGTGTTTTTGCATTTTTTTTGCCTGAAAATTGAAATTTTTCTAGCACAGTACAAATCGACTTTTTGGGCCAAAAAAACGTGTTTTAGCATTTTTTTTGCCTGAAAATTGAAATTTTTCTAGCACAGTACAAATCGACTTTTTGGGCCAAAAAAATGTGTTTTTGCATTTTTTTTGCCTGAAAATTGAAATTTTTCTAGCACTGTACAAATCGACTTTTTGGGCCAAAAAAACGTGTTTTTGCATTTTTTTTGCCTGAAAATTGAAATTTTTCTAGCACTGTACAAATCGACTTTTTGGGCCAAAAAAACGTGTTTTAGCATTTTTTTTGCCTGAAAATTGAATTTTTTTTAGCACAGTACAAATCGACTTTTTGGGCCAAAAAAACGTGTTTTTGCATTTTTTTTGCCTGAAAATTGAAATTTTTCTAGCACAGTACAAATCGACTTTTTGGGCCAAAAAAACGTGTTTTAGCATTTTTTTTGCCTGAAAATTGAAATTTTTCTAGCACAGTACAAATCGACTTTTTGGGCCAAAAAAACGTGTTTTTGCATTTTTTTTGCCTGAAAATTGAAATTTTTCTAGCACAGTACAAATCGACTTTTTGGGCCAAAAAAACGTGTTTTTGCATTTTTTTTGCCTGAAAATTGAAATTTTTCTAGCACAGTACAAATCGACTTTTTGGGCCAAAAAAACGTGTTTTTGCATTTTTTTTGCCTGAAAATTGAAATTTTTCTAGCATAGTACAAATCGACTTTTTGGGCCAAAAAAACGTGTTTTAGCATTTTTTTTGCCTGAAAATTGAAATTTTTCTAGCACAGTACAAATCGACTTTTTGGGCCAAAAAAACGTGTTTTTGCATTTTTTTTGCCTGAAAATTGAAATTTTTCTAGCACTGTACAAATCGACTTTTTGGGCCAAAAAAACGTGTTTTTGCATTTTTTTTGCCTGAAAATTGAAATTTTTCTAGCACTGTACAAATCGACTTTTTGGGCAAAAAAAACGTGTTTTTGCATTTTTTTTGCCTGAAAATTGAAATTTTTCTAGCACTGTACAAATCGACTTTTTGGGCCAAAAAAACGTGTTTTAGCATTTTTTTTGCCTGAAAATTGAAATTTTTCTAGCACAGTACAAATCGACTTTTTGGGCCAAAAAAACATGTTTTAGCATTTTTTTTGCCTGAAAATTGAAATTTTTCTAGCACAGTACAAATCGACTTTTTGGGCCAAAAAAACGTGTTTTAGCATTTTTTTTGCCTGAAAATTGAAATTTTTCTAGCACAGTACAAATCGACTTTTTGGGCCAAAAAAACGTGTTTTAGCATTTTTTTTGCCTGAAAATAGAAATTTTTCTAGCACAGTACAAATCGACTTTTTGGGCCAAAAAAACGTGTTTTTGCATTTTTTTTGCCTGAAAATTGAAATTTTTCTAGCACAGTACAAATCGACTTTTTGGGCCAAAAAAACGTGTTTTAGCATTTTTTTTCCTGAAAATTGAAATTTTTCTAGCACAGTACAAATCGACTTTTTGGGCCAAAAAAACGTGTTTTAGCATTTTTTTTGCCTGAAAATTGAAATTTTTCTAGCACAGTACAAATCGACTTTTTGGGCCAAAAAAACGTGTTTTAGCATTTTTTTTGCCTGAAAATTGAAATTTTTCTAGCACAGTACAAATCGACTTTTTGGGCCAAAAAAACGTGTCTTAGCATTTTTTTTGCCTGAAAATTGAAATTTTTCTAGCACTGTACAAATCGACTTTTTGGGCCAAAAAAACGTGTTTTTGCATTTTTTTTGCCTGAAAATTGAAATTTTTCTAGCACAGTACAAATCGACTTTTTGGGCCAAAAAAACGTGTTTTTGCATTTTTTTTGCCTGAAAATTGAAATTTTTCTAGCACAGTACAAATCGCCTTTTTGGGCCAAAAAAACGTGTTTTAGCATTTTTTTGCCTGAAAATTGAATTTTTTCTAGCACTGTACAAATCGACTTTTTGGGCCAAAAAAACGTGTTTTTGCATTTTTTTTGCCTGAAAATTGAATTTTTTTTAGCACAGTACAAATCGACTTTTTGGGCCAAAAAAACGTGTTTTTGCATTTTTTTTGCCTGAAAATTGAAATTTTTCTAGCACAGTACAAATCGACTTTTTGGGCCAAAAAAACGTGTTTTAGCATTTTTTTTGCCTGAAAATTGAATTTTTTCTAGCACAGTACAAATCGACTTTTTGGGCCAAAAAAACGTGTTTTTGCATTTTTTTTGCCTGAAAATTGAAATTTTTCTAGCACAGTACAAATCGACTTTTTGGGCCAAAAAAACGTGTTTTTGCATTTTTTTTGCCTGAAAATTGAAATTTTTCTAGCACAGTACAAATCGACTTTTTGGGCCAAAAAAACGTGTTTTAGCATTTTTTTTGCCTGAAAATTGAAATTTTTCTAGCACTGTACAAATCGACTTTTTGGGCCAAAAAAACGTGTTTTTGCATTTTTTTTGCCTGAAAATTGAAATTTTTCTAGCACAGTACAAATCGACTTTTTGGGCCAAAAAAACGTGTTTTTGCATTTTTTTTGCCTGAAAATTGAAATTTTTCTAGCACAGTACAAATCGACTTTTTGGGCCAAAAAAACGTGTTTTAGCATTTTTTTTGCCTGAAAATTGAAATTTTTCTAGCACAGTACAAATCGACTTTTTGGGCCAAAAAAACGTGTTTTAGCATTTTTTTTGCCTGAAAATTGAATTTTTTTTAGCACAGTACAAATCGACTTTTTGGGCCAAAAAAACGTGTTTTTGCATTTTTTTTGCCTGAAAATTGAAATTTTTCTAGCACTGTACAAATCGACTTTTTGGGCCAAAAAAACGTGTTTTTGCATTTTTTTTGCCTGAAAATTGAAATTTTCCTAGCACTGTACAAATCGACTTTTTGGGCCAAAAAAACGTGTTTTAGCATTTTTTTTGCCTGAAAATTGAATTTTTTTTAGCACAGTACAAATCGACTTTTTGGGCCAAAAAAACGTGTTTTTGCATTTTTTTTGCCTGAAAATTGAATTTTTTCTAGCACAGTACAAATCGACTTTTTGGGCCAAAAAAACGTGTTTTAGCATTTTTTTTGCCTGAAAATTGAAATTTTTCTAGCACAGTACAAATCGACTTTTTGGGCCAAAAAAACGTGTTTTTGCATTTTTTTTGCCTGAAAATTGAAATTTTTCTAGCACAGTACAAATCGACTTTTTGGGAAAAAAAAACGTGTTTTTGCATTTTTTTTGCCTGAAAATTGAAATTTTTCTAGCACAGTACAAATCGACTTTTTGGGCCAAAAAAACGTGTTTTAGCATTTTTTTTGCCTGAAAATTGAAATTTTTCTAGCACAGTACAAATCGACTTTTTGGGCCAAAAAAACGTGTTTTAGCATTTTTTTTGCCTGAAAATTGAAATTTTTCTAGCACTGTACAAATCGACTTTTTGGGCCAAAAAAACGTGTTTTTGCATTTTTTTTGCCTGAAAATTTAAATTTTTCTAGCACTGTACAAATCGACTTTTTGGGCCAAAAAAACGTGTTTTTGCATTTTTTTTGCCTGAAAATTGAAATTTTTCTAGCACTGTACAAATCGACTTTTTGGGCCAAAAAAACGTGTTTTAGCATTTTTTTTGCCTGAAAATTGAATTTTTTTTAGCACAGTACAATTCGACTTTTTGGGCCAAAAAAACGTGTTTTAGCATTTTTTTTGCCTGAAAATTGAAATTTTTCTAGCACAGTACAAATCGACTTTTTGGGCCAAAAAAACGTGTTTTTGCATTTTTTTTGCCTGAAAATTGAAATTTTTCTAGCACTGTACAAATCGACTTTTTGGGCCAAAAAAACGTGTTTTAGCATTTTTTTTGCCTGAAAATTGAAATTTTTCTAGCACAGTACAAATCGACTTTTTGGGCCAAAAAAACGTGTTTTAGCATTTTTTTTGCCTGAAAATTGAAATTTTTCTAGCACAGTACAAATCGACTTTTTGGGCCAAAAAAACGTGTTTTAGCATTTTTTTTGCCTGAAAATTGAAATTTTTCTAGCACAGTACAAATCGACTTTTTGGGCCAAAAAAACGTGTTTTTGCATTTTTTTTGCCTGAAAATTGAAATTTTTCTAGCACAGTACAAATCGACTTTTTGGGCCAAAAAAACGTTTTTGCATTTTTTTTGCCTGAAAATTGAAATTTTTCTAGCACAGTACAAATCGACTTTTGGGGCCAAAAAAACGTGTTTTAGCATTTTTTTTGCCTGAAAATTGAAATTTTTCTAGCACAGTACAAATCGACTTTTTGGGCCAAAAAAACGTGTTTTAGCATTTTTTTTGCCTGAAAATTGAATTTTTTCTAGCACAGTACAAATCGACTTTTGGGGCCAAAAAAACGTGTTTTAGCATTTTTTTTGCCTGAAAATTGAAATTTTTCTAGCACAGTACAAATCGACTTTTTGGGCCAAAAAAACGTGTTTTTGCATTTTTTTTGCCTGAAAATTGAAATTTTTCTAGCACAGTACAAATCGACTTTTTGGGCCAAAAAAACGTGTTTTAGCATTTTTTTTGCCTGAAAATTGAATTTTTTCTAGCACAGTACAAATCGACTTTTTGGGCCAAAAAAACGTGTTTTAGCATTTTTTTTGCCTGAAAATTGAAATTTTTCTAGCACAGTACAAATCGACTTTTTGGGCCAAAAAAACGTGTTTTTGCATTTTTTTTGCCTGAAAATTGAAATTTTTCTAGCACAGTACAAATCGACTTTTTGGGCCAAAAAAACGTGTTTTTGCATTTTTTTTGCCTGAAAATTGAAATTTTTCTAGCACAGTACAAATCGACTTTTTGGGCCAAAAAAACGTGTTTTTGCATTTTTTTTGCCTGAAAATTGAAATTTTTCTAGCACAGTACAAATCGACTTTTTGGGCCAAAAAAACGTGTTTTAGCATTTTTTTTGCCTGAAAATTGAAATTTTTCTAGCACAGTACAAATCGACTTTTTGGGCCAAAAAAACGTGTTTTTGCATTTTTTTTGCCTGAAAATTGAAATTTTTCTAGCACAGTACAAATCGACTTTTTGGGCCAAAAAAACGTGTTTTAGCATTTTTTTTGCCTGAAAATTGAAATTTTTCTAGCACAGTACAAATCGACTTTTTGGGCCAAAAAAACGTGTTTTTGCATTTTTTTTGCCTGAAAATTGAATTTTTCTAGCACTGTACAAATCGACTTTTTGGGCCAAAAAAACGTGTTTTTGCATTTTTTTTGCCTGAAAATTGAAATTTTTCTAGCACTGTACAAATCGACTTTTTGGGCCAGAAAAACGTGTTTTAGCATTTTTTTTGCCTGAAAATTGAAATTTTTTTAGCACAGTACAAATCGACTTTTTGGGCCAAAAAAACGTGTTTTTGCATTTTTTTTGCCTGAAAATTGAAATTTTTCTAGCACAGTACAAATCGACTTTTTGGGCTAAAAAAACGTGTTTTAGCATTTTTTTTGCCTGAAAATTGAAATTTTTCTAGCACAGTACAAATCGACTTTTTGGGCCAAAAAAACGTGTTTTTGCATTTTTTTTGCCTGAAAATTGAAATTTTTCTAGCACAGTACAAATCGACTTTTTGGGCCAAAAAAACGTGTTTTTGCATTTTTTTTCCTGAAAATTGAAATTTTTTCTAGCACAGTACAAATCGACTTTTTGGGCCAAAAAAACGTGTTTTTGCATTTTTTTTGCCTGAAAATTGAAATTTTTCTAGCATAGTACAAATCGACTTTTTGGGCCAAAAAAACGTGTTTTAGCATTT
Organism: Petrolisthes manimaculis; assembly: GCA_034508575.1. NCBI lineage: Eukaryota > Metazoa > Arthropoda > Malacostraca > Decapoda > Porcellanidae > Petrolisthes > Petrolisthes manimaculis. The sequence goes on from JAWZYT010006829.1 coordinate 35,730, forward strand.
TTTTTGCCTGAAAATTGAAATTTTTCTAGCACAGTACAAATCGACTTTTTGGGCCAAAAAAACGTGTTTTTGCATTTTTTTTGCCTGAAAATTGAAATTTTTCTAGCACTGTACAAATCGACTTTTTGGGCCAAAAAAACGTGTTTTTGCATTTTTTTTGCCTGAAAATTGAAATTTTTCTAGCACTGTACAAATCGACTTTTTGGGCCAAAAAAACGTGTTTTTGCATTTTTTTTGCCTGAAAATTGAAATTTTTCTAGCACTGTACAAATCGAGTTTTTGGGCCAAAAAAACGTGTTTTAGCATTTTTTTTGCCTGAAAATTGAAATTTTTCTAGCACAGTACAAATCGACTTTTTGGGCCAAAAAAACGTGTTTTAGCATTTTTTTTGCCTGAAAATTGAAATTTTTCTAGCACAGTACAAATCGACTTTTTGGGCCAAAAAAACGTGTTTTAGCATTTTTTTTGCCTGAAAATTGAAATTTTTCTAGCACAGTACAAATCGACTTTTTGGGCCAAAAAAACGTGTTTTAGCATTTTTTTTGCCTGAAAATTGAAATTTTTCTAGCACAGTACAAATCGACTTTTTGGGCCAAAAAAACGTGTTTTTGCATTTTTTTTGCCTGAAAATTGAAATTTTTCTAGCACAGTACAAATCGACTTTTTGGGCCAAAAAAGAGTGTTTTAGCATTTTTTTTGCCTGAAAATTGAAATTTTTCTAGCACAGTACAAATCGACTTTTTGGGCCAAAAAAACGTGTTTTAGCATTTTTTTTGCCTGAAAATTGAAATTTTTCTAGCACAGTACAAATCGACTTTTTGGGCCAAAAAAACGTGTTTTAGCATTTTTTTTGCCTGAAAATTGAAATTTTTCTAGCACAGTACAAATCGACTTTTTGGGCCAAAAAAACGTGTTTTAGCATTTTTTTTGCCTGAAAATTGAAATTTTTCTAGCACTGTACAAATCGACTTTTTGGGCCAAAAAAACGTGTTTTTGCATTTTTTTTGCCTGAAAATTGAAATTTTTCTAGCACAGTACAAATCGACTTTTTGGGCCAAAAAAACGTGTTTTTGCATTTTTTTTGCCTGAAAATTGAAATTTTTCTAGCACAGTACAAATCGACTTTTTGGGCCAAAAAAAACGTGTTTTAGCATTTTTTTGCCTGAAAATTGAAATTTTTCTAGCACTGTACAAATCGACTTTTTGGGCCAAAAAAACGTGTTTTTGCATTTTTTTGGCCTGAAAATTGAATTTTTTTTTAGCACAGTACAAATCGACTTTTTGGGCCAAAAAAACGTGTTTTTGCATTTTTTTTGCCTGAAAATTGAAATTTTTCTAGCACAGTACAAATCGACTTTTTGGGCCAAAAAAACGTGTTTTTGCATTTTTTTTGCCTGAAAATTGAAATTTTTCTAGCACAGTACAAATCGACTTTTTGGGCCAAAAAAACGTGTTTTTGCATTTTTTTTGCCTGAAAATTGAAATTTTTCTAGCACAGTACAAATCGACTTTTTGGGCCAAAAAAACGTGTTTTAGCATTTTTTTTGCCTGAAAATTGAAATTTTTCTAGCACTGTACAAATCGACTTTTTGGGCCAAAAAAACGTGTTTTTGCATTTTTTTTGCCTGAAAATTGAAATTTTTCTAGCACAGTACAAATCGACTTTTTGGGCCAAAAAAACGTGTTTTTGCATTTTTTTTGCCTGAAAATTGAAATTTTTCTAGCACAGTACAAATCGACTTTTTGGGCCAAAAAAACGTGTTTTAGCATTTTTTTTGCCTGAAAATTGAAATTTTTCTAGCACAGTACAAATCGACTTTTTGGGCGAAAAAAACGTGTTTTAGCATTTTTTTTGCCTGAAAATTGAATTTTTTTTAGCACAGTACAAATCGACTTTTTGGGCCAAAAAAACGTGTTTTTGCATTTTTTTTGCCTGAAAATTGAAATTTTTCTAGCACTGTACAAATCGACTTTTTGGGCCAAAAAAACGTGTTTTTGCATTTTTTTTGCCTGAAAATTGAAATTTTCCTAGCACTGTACAAATCGACTTTTTGGGCCAAAAAAACGTGTTTTAGCATTTTTTTTGCCTGAAAATTGAATTTTTTTTAGCACAGTACAAATCGACTTTTTGGGCCAAAAAAACGTGTTTTTGCATTTTTTTTGCCTGAAAATTGAAATTTTTCTAGCACAGTACAAATCGACTTTTTGGGCCAAAAAAACGTGTTTTAGCATTTTTTTTGCCTGAAAATTGAAATTTTTCTAGCACAGTACAAATCGACTTTTTGGGCCAAAAAAACGTGTTTTTGCATTTTTTTTGCCTGAAAATTGAAATTTTTCTAGCACAGTACAAATCGACTTTTTGGGCAAAAAAAACGTGTTTTTGCATTTTTTTTGCCTGAAAATTGAAATTTTTCTAGCACAGTACAAATCGACTTTTTGGGCCAAAAAAACGTGTTTTAGCATTTTTTTTGCCTGAAAATTGAAATTTTTCTAGAACAGTACAAATCGACTTTTTGGGCCAAAAAAACGTGTTTTAGCATTTTTTTTGCCTGAAAATTGAAATTTTTCTAGCACTGTACAAATCGACTTTTTGGGCCAAAAAAACGTGTTTTTGCATTTTTTTTGCCTGAAAATTGAAATTTTTCTAGCACTGTACAAATCGACTTTTTGGGCCAAAAAAACGTGTTTTTGCATTTTTTTTGCCTGAAAATTGAAATTTTTCTAGCACTGTACAAATCGACTTTTTGGGCCAAAAAAACGTGTTTTAGCATTTTTTTTGCCTGAAAATTGAATTTTTTTTAGCACAGTACAAATCGACTTTTTGGGCCAAAAAAACGTGTTTTTGCATTTTTTTTGCCTGAAAATTGAAATTTTTCTAGCACAGTACAAATCGACTTTTTGGGCCAAAAAAACGTGTTTTTGCATTTTTTTTGCCTGAAAATTGAAATTTTTCTAGCACTGTACAAATCGACTTTTTGGGCCAAAAAAACGTGTTTTTGCATTTTTTTTGCCTGAAAATTGAAATTTTTCTAGCACAGTACAAATCGACTTTTGGGGCCAAAAAAACGTGTTTTAGCATTTTTTTTGCCTGAAAATTGAAATTTTTCTAGCACAGTACAAATCGACTTTTTGGGCCAAAAAAACGTGTTTTAGCATTTTTTTTGCCTGAAAATTGAATTTTTTTTAGCACAGTACAAATCGACTTTTTGGGCCAAAAAAACGTGTTTTAGCATTTTTTTTGCCTGAAAATTGAAATTTTTCTAGCACAGTACAAATCGACTTTTTGGGCCAAAAAAACGTGTTTTTGCATTTTTTTTGCCTGAAAATTGAAATTTTTCTAGCACAGTACAAATCGACTTTTTGGGCCAAAAAAACGTGTTTTTGCATTTTTTTTGCCTGAAAATTGAAATTTTTCTAGCACAGTACAAATCGACTTTTGGGGCCAAAAAAACGTGTTTTAGCATTTTTTTTGCCTGAAAATTGAAATTTTTCTAGCACAGTACAAATCGACTTTTTGGGCCAAAAAAACGTGTTTTTGCATTTTTTTTTGCCTGAAAATTGAAATTTTTCTAGCACTGTACAAATCGACTTTTTGGGCCAAAAAAACGTGTTTTAGCATTTTTTTTGCCTGAAAATTGAAATTTTTCTAGCACAGTACAAATCGACTTTTTGGGCCAAAAAAACGTGTTTTAGCATTTTTTTTGCCTGAAAATTGAAATTTTTCTAGCACAGTACAAATCGACTTTTTGGGCCAAAAAAAACGTGTTTTTGCATTTTTTTTGCCTGAAAATTGAAATTTTTCTAGCACAGTACAAATCGACTTTTTGGGCCAAAAAAACGTGTTTTTGCATTTTTTTTGCCTGAAAATTGAAATTTTTCTAGCACAGTACAAATCGACTTTTTGGGCCAAAAAAACGTGTTTTAGCATTTTTTTTGCCTGAAAATTGAAATTTTTCTAGCACAGTATAAATCGACTTTTTGGGCCAAAAAAACGTGTTTTAGCATTTTTTTTGCCTGAAAATTGAAATTTTTCTAGCACAGTACAAATCGACTTTTTGGGCCAAAAAAACGTGTTTTAGCATTTTTTTTGCCTGAAAATTGAAATTTTTCTAGCACAGTACAAATCGACTTTTTGGGCCAAAAAAACGTGTTTTTGCATTTTTTTTGCCTGAAAATTGAAATTTTTCTAGCACAGTACAAATCGACTTTTTGGGCCAAAAAAACGTGTTTTAGCATTTTTTTTGCCTGAAAATTGAAATTTTTCTAGCACAGTACAAATCGACTTTTTGGGCGAAAAAAACGTGTTTTAGCATTTTTTTTGCCTGAAAATTGAATTTTTTTTAGCACAGTACAAATCGACTTTTTGGGCCAAAAAAACGTGTTTTTGCATTTTTTTTGCCTGAAAATTGAAATTTTTCTAGCACTGTACAAATCGACTTTTTGGGCCAAAAAAACGTGTTTTTGCATTTTTTTTGCCTGAAAATTGAAATTTTCCTAGCACTGTACAAATCGACTTTTTGGGCCAAAAAAACGTGTTTTAGCATTTTTTTTGCCTGAAAATTGAATTTTTTTTAGCACAGTACAAATCGACTTTTTGGGCCAAAAAAACGTGTTTTTGCATTTTTTTTGCCTGAAAATTGAAATTTTTCTAGCACAGTACAAATCGACTTTTTGGGCCAAAAAAACGTGTTTTAGCATTTTTTTTGCCTGAAAATTGAAATTTTTCTAGCACAGTACAAATCGACTTTTTGGGCCAAAAAAACGTGTTTTTGCATTTTTTTTGCCTGAAAATTGAAATTTTTCTAGCACAGTACAAATCGACTTTTTGGGCAAAAAAAACGTGTTTTTGCATTTTTTTTGCCTGAAATTTGAAATTTTTCTAGCACAGTACAAATCGACTTTTTGGGCCAAAAAAACGTGTTTTAGCATTTTTTTTGCCTGAAAATTGAAATTTTTCTAGAACAGTACAAATCGACTTTTTGGGCCAAAAAAACGTGTTTTAGCATTTTTTTTGCCTGAAAATTGAAATTTTTCTAGCACTGTACAAATCGACTTTTTGGGCCAAAAAAACGTGTTTTTGCATTTTTTTTGCCTGAAAATTGAAATTTTTCTAGCACTGTACAAATCGACTTTTTGGGCCAAAAAAACGTGTTTTTGCATTTTTTTTGCCTGAAAATTGAAATTTTTCTAGCACTGTACAAATCGACTTTTTGGGCCAAAAAAACGTGTTTTAGCATTTTTTTTGCCTGAAAATTGAATTTTTTTTAGCACAGTACAAATCGACTTTTTGGGCCAAAAAAACGTGTTTTTGCATTTTTTTTGCCTGAAAATTGAAATTTTTCTAGCACAGTACAAATCGACTTTTTGGGCCAAAAAAACGTGTTTTTGCATTTTTTTTGCCTGAAAATTGAAATTTTTCTAGCACTGTACAAATCGACTTTTTGGGCCAAAAAAACGTGTTTTTGCATTTTTTTTGCCTGAAAATTGAAATTTTTCTAGCACAGTACAAATCGACTTTTGGGGCCAAAAAAACGTGTTTTAGCATTTTTTTTGCCTGAAAATTGAAATTTTTCTAGCACAGTACAAATCGACTTTTTGGGCCAAAAAAACGTGTTTTAGCATTTTTTTTGCCTGAAAATTGAATTTTTTTTAGCACAGTACAAATCGACTTTTTGGGCCAAAAATACGTGTTTTAGCATTTTTTTTGCCTGAAAATTGAAATTTTTCTAGCACAGTACAAATCGACTTTTTGGGCCAAAAAAACGTGTTTTTGCATTTTTTTTTGCCTGAAAATTGAAATTTTTCTAGCACTGTACAAATCGACTTTTTGGGCCAAAAAAACGTGTTTTAGCATTTTTTTTGCCTGAAAATTGAAATTTTTCTAGCACAGTACAAATCGACTTTTTGGGCCAAAAAAACGTGTTTTAGCATTTTTTTTGCCTGAAAATTGAAATTTTTCTAGCACAGTACAAATCGACTTTTTGGGCCAAAAAAAACGTGTTTTTGCATTTTTTTTGCCTGAAAATTGAAATTTTTCTAGCACAGTACAAATCGACTTTTTGGGCCAAAAAAACGTGTTTTTGCATTTTTTTTGCCTGAAAATTGAAATTTTTCTAGCACAGTACAAATCGACTTTTTGGGCCAAAAAAACGTGTTTTAGCATTTTTTTTGCCTGAAAATTGAAATTTTTCTAGCACAGTACAAATCGACTTTTTGGGCCAAAAAAACGTGTTTTAGCATTTTTTTTGCCTGAAAATTGAAATTTTTCTAGCACAGTACAAATCGACTTTTTGGGCCAAAAAAACGTGTTTTAGCATTTTTTTTGCCTGAAAATTGAAATTTTTCTAGCACTGTACAAATCGACTTTTTGGGCCAAAAAAACGTGTTTTTGCATTTTTTTTGCCTGAAAATTGAAATTTTTCTAGCACTGTACAAATCGACTTTTTGGGCCAAAAAAACGTGTTTTAGCATTTTTTTTGCCTGAAAATTGAAATTTTTCTAGCACAGTACAAATCGACTTTTTGGGCCAAAAAAACGTGTTTTAGCATTTTTTTTGCCTGAAAATTGAATTTTTTCTAGCACAGTACAAATCGACTTTTTGGGCCAAAAAAACGTGTTTTAGCATTTTTTTTGCCTGAAAATTGAAATTTTTCTAGCACAGTACAAATCGACTTTTTGGGCCAAAAAAACGTGTTTTAGCATTTTTTTTGCCTGAAAATTGAAATTTTTCTAGCACAGTACAAATCGACTTTTTGGGCCAAAAAAACGTGTTTTTGCATTTTTTTTGCCTGAAAATTGAAATTTTTCTAGCACTGTACAAATCGACTTTTTGGGCCAAAAAAACGTGTTTTAGCATTTTTTTTGCCTGAAAATTGAAATTTTTCTAGCACAGTACAAATCGACTTTTTGGGCCAAAAAAACGTGTTTTAGCATTTTTTTTGCCTGAAAATTGAAATTTTTCTAGCACAGTACAAATCGACTTTTGGGGCCAAAAAAACGTGTTTTTGCATTTTTTTTGCCTGAAAATTGAAATTTTTCTAGCACAGTACAAATCGACTTTTTGGGCCAAAAAACGTGTTTTTGCATTTTTTTTGCCTGAAAATTGAAATTTTTCTAGCACAGTACAAATCGACTTTTTGGGCCAAAAAAACGTGTTTTAGCATTTTTTTTGCCTGAAAATTGAAATTTTTCTAGCACAGTACAAATCGACTTTTTGGGCCAAAAAAACGTGTTTTAGCATTTTTTTTGCCTGAAAATTGAAATTTTTCTAGCACAGTACAAATCGACTTTTTGGGCCAAAAAAACGTGTTTTAGCATTTTTTTTGCCTGAAAATTGAATTTTTTTAGCACAGTACAAATCGACTTTTTGGGCCAAAAAAACGTGTTTTAGCATTTTTTTTGCCTGAAAATTGAAATTTTTCTAGCACTGTACAAATCGAGTTTTTGGGCCAAAAAAACGTGTTTTTGCATTTTTTTTGCCTGAAAATTGAAATTTTTCTAGCACTGTACAAATCGACTTTTTGGGCCAAAAAAACGTGTTTTAGCATTTTTTTTGCCTGAAAATTGAAATTTTTCTAGCACAGTACAAATCGACTTTTTGGGCCAAAAAAACGTGTTTTTGCATTTTTTTTGCCTGAAAATTGAAATTTTTCTAGCACAGTACAAATCGACTTTTTGGGCCAAAAAAACGTGTTTTAGCATTTCTTTTGCCTGAAAATTGAAATTTTTCTAGCACAGTACAAATCGACTTTTTGGGCCAAAAAAACGTGTTTTAGCATTTTTTTTGCCTGAAAATTGAAATTTTTCTAGCACAGTACAAATCGACTTTTTGGGCCAAAAAAACGTGTTTTAGCATTTTTTTTGCCTGAAAATTGATTTTTTTTTAGCACAGTACAAATCGACTTTTTGGGCCAAAAAAACGTGTTTTAGCATTTTTTTTGCCTGAAAATTGAAATTTTTCTAGCACTGTAAAATCGACTTTTTGGGCCAAAAAAACGTGTTTTTGCATTTTTTTTGCCTGAAAATTGAAATTTTTCTAGCACTGTACAAATCGACTTTTTGGGCCAAAAAAACGTGTTTTAGCATTTTTTTTGCCTGAAAATTGAAATTTTTCTAGCACAGTACAAATCGACTTTTTGGGCCAAAAAAACGTGTTTTTGCATTTTTTTTGCCTGAAAATTGAAATTTTTCTAGCACAGTACAAATCGAATTTTTGGGCCAAAAAAACGTGTTTTAGCATTTCTTTTGCCTGAAAATTGAAATTTTTCTAGCACAGTACAAATCGACTTTTTGGGCCAAAAAAACGTGTTTTAGCATTTTTTTTGCCTGAAAATTGAAATTTTTCTAGCACAGTACAAATCGACTTTTTGGGCCAAAAAAACGTGTTTTAGCATTTTTTTTGCCTGAAAATTGAATTTTTTTTAGCACAGTACAAATCGACTTTTTGGGCCAAAAAAACGTGTTTTTGCATTTTTTTTGCCTGAAAATTGAAATTTTTCTAGCACTGTACAAATCGACTTTTTGGGCCAAAAAAACGTGTTTTTGCATTTTTTTTGCCTGAAAATTGAAATTTTTCTAGCACTGTACAAATCGACTTTTTGGGCCAAAAAAACGTGTTTTAGCATTTTTTTTGCCTGAAAATTGAATTTTTTTTAGCACAGTATAAATCGACTTTTTGGGCCAAAAAAACGTGTTTTAGCATTTTTTTTGCCTGAAAATTGAAATTTTTCTAGCACAGTACAAATCGACTTTTTGGGCCAAAAAAACGTGTTTTTGCATTTTTTTTGCCTGAAAATTGAAATTTTTCTAGCACAGTACAAATCGACTTTTTGGGCCAAAAAAACGTGTTTTAGCATTTTTTTTGCCTGAAAATTGAAATTTTTCTAGCACAGTACAAATCGACTTTTTGGGCCAAAAAAACGTGTTTTAGCATTTTTTTGCCTGAAAATTGAAATTTTTCTAGCACTGTACAAATCGACTTTTTGGGCCAAAAAAACGTGTTTTTGCATTTTTTTTGCCTGAAAAATGAAATTTTTCTAGCACAGTACAAATCGACTTTTTGGGCCAAAAAAACGTGTTTTTACATTTTTTTTGCCTGAAAATTGAAATTTTTCTAGCACAGTACAAATCGACTTTTTGGGCCAAAACAACGTGTTTTAGCATTTTTTTTGCCTGAAAATTGAAATTTTTCTAGCACAGTACAAATCGACTTTTTGGGCCAAAAAAACGTGTTTTAGCATTTTTTTTGCCTGAAAATTGAAATTTTTCTAGCACAGTACAAATCGACTTTTTGGGCCAAAAAAACGTGTTTTAGCATTTTTTTTGCCTGAAAATTGAATTTTTTTTAGCACAGTACAAATCGACTTTTTGGGCCAAAAAAACGTGTTTTTGCATTTTTTTTGCCTGAAAATTGAAATTTTTCTAGCACTGTACAAATCGACTTTTTGGGCCAAAAAAACGTGTTTTTGCATTTTTTTTGCCTGAAAATTGAAATTTTTCTAGCACTGTACAAATCGACTTTTTGGGCCAAAAAAACGTGTCTTAGCATTTTTTTTGCCTGAAAATTGAAATTTTTCTAGCACAGTACAAATCGACTTTTTGGGCCAAAAAAACGTGTTTTAGCATTTTTTTTGCCTGAAAATTGAAATTTTTCTAGCACAGTATGTGGGGGTGGACTGAAGGATATCAATGAATGTAGCTTTATAATAATTACCAAAGCTTACCTTGCTGGAAATATGTAATCTCGTTGGTTGGCTGCAGCGAGTTACCCAGAGTTATAATCCCTGTATCCTTCCCTCCAACACAATAAATTTATTTCTGGGTTCGTCCTGCTATATATGTATGATTATAGAGCATGCAATAATGGTCAATTACAACACAAAATGACAATTTTCTCTATTTATTAATAAATTCCAAGCCAACAAAATGAATAATTAAATTCAATCAGAAAATCACACACACACACTTCCGTTCACGCTCCAATAGATAGCTATATACGTACGGTACTTACTCCTCGTCGCTTCGCTCCTCTCCACACGTGCTTCCCTCAGTCGCTCGTAGTACACGTGGACAGTAATATTACTTTACTTTAATATACTTATCACGAGCTAGCACTTCCCCTCGCACACACAGGAGACGGTAATTACGTTATCGTAATAGTAATGGAATCAAGCAACCCAGTTGGTATATTTCAATGTCAATTTCACACTCGTTTACTGTCCCTCGTACACACACACACACTCGTAAATTCCTGCCAGCCCTCTCCTCACCTATAAAATGACACCTTACTGATTCTCGTCTAGCGAATGAATAGTGAGTTAATTAACAATAAGTCTTGTGAAAAAGTAATTAAACAATTTCGACGTTACGTTAAAACTATAGGCCCCTAGGCAAAGCAACGAGGGCTGGATACGACGTGTGTTCTTTCGTCGAGTGTACTATACCAACTAAATATATTTCTCAAAATCAGGACAAGGGTGGTGGGATAATTATCCTTCTGACCCTCCCCATTTCTACCTTTTCTCTACCTGGCGAGTGACTCATCAAGACTGTCCAATATCTACGTGTTCGTATGGCCTAGTCCTTGACTACGTTTACATGTTGTCACTCATACCTAGTTATACATGCAAATCACTTTTCCCATAACATGCAACTGCTTGCAAATGATTCCCTTCCACTTCAAAATCAATTTTAATAAGTAATAGATGCCCCCATAGCATAATTATTAATGCAAAATTTGTAGCAATGACTCCAGACACGGGATGGAGTGAGTGGGTACTCGACCTCACCTGACCTGACCTTCCCTGTCTACCTGGGGATTAATAGCCTGCACCTATATTTCAAATTGCTCAACTCAATTCCTCTGTCTTTGTCTTCCTGACTGAGAAAAATACCACTGTTCCATGCCTTATAGAACATTCCCCACACGTGGTGTCCTTTTGTTAATATATATATAATATATAGCATCCTACTACTTACGTATGTTACGTTATGGTCACGGATCAAACCGTGACATTCGCACACACAGAAGAGACATTGCTCTATGCAATGTTTAATAGAATAATGAAGTGATAATGACGCCTTTGCATGTATAACTATTACAATAATAACTCACTCGCACTTCACTCATTCTTGTATGTGTCATGACTTAATACCAGTTAAGTGTTTATTTTTGCCAATGAGTGAAAAACTCCTAACAGTTACTTTAACTTTAAAATCTAAGGAGAAACTCCGTGGCAAGAATAATTATACCTGGTAATGTCTAGTACCAATAGTACACATTTAAACAATATATAAGTGTGGTGTATGTAATACATTGTGTCATTGTTACATAATATGTAATAATAAAAATGCAAAAAATATTCCGGAGACCATCCAACTGCCATCAATTCCTGTAAGGCAATATATATATTAATTAATCATCCAAGATTAGAGTCAGGGATAACCGCTGGAACCCAAGTCTTGGAAGACCCAATGCAATATCCAAACATCAGACCGAGGTGAACCCCAAATCTGAGTTTGGATAAAGGGTTTGTGCTCGTTGCACTCGAAGATAACAATAAAACGAGTAATTTGAATCCTAATCATAACCCATAATCAGTTACTCGCTCGATTTTCCTCAGGCAACCGTGACATAAGGTCTGCCCCAACGCTAGCACTTCCCTTTAAACCACCGATGGTCCCCGTGAACACGTAACCCTTCATCCTTCTCACCCTGACGAGTTTCCGTCGTCTGCTGGGTATATCCTTCTCCACCCTCGGGAGTTTCCCCAGCAGCGCTAGCCGTAGCTGCCGTACCTACAGCTGGGTACTGTGGTTCACTATATGTATATGTAGCAGCAGCCGATCGCTGATAATAACCCTTATTACCACCGTGGTTATTATTATAACTCTTCCCGTTACTTCTCCCCTGGTAACGGTACTGACTTGACTGCTGAGAATAATAATTATTGCCTTGTTTCTTGGCGTGATTAACCCCTCCGCGACGGGAAAACTATGGATAGCCATTTTGTCAGCCCGGGGCTAGTCTTACTGTCCCTACTGTGTGGCCGGGCGCTTTTGGCCGATTTTTCCAAAATCGCTCTATTCCACTTACTCTGTACGTCTAAACTACGATACTGAACAACTTAAATTTGGTCTTGTTAGCACCATCAACTCTTCCTCTTTCCAATAAAACCAACCCCAGCTCTCTACGACTCTCCGTTGCCGAGAAAGTAAGTGAGGAATGAAGGGTACTTTTTCGTGTGAGCGCGGCCGTGTTCGCTTAGGTGGCGTGGCTGTGACGACAACTGAACGTGGCCCGCGCGGGTGGCAGTCAGTGTTGTAAGTACGCGTGGCGCACCACAGAATCGAACACGCACGAGAAATCTAATCCACATCCATCCATGTTTACAGACAGTAACACACTGAGTGACGATGGTGATTGGTAGGGATGGTGGTGAAGTATAGCCAAGTGAAAAAAAAACCGCCAAATTGGGCTCGCAAATGCCGACATTGGCAAAAGCGGTGCTTCATCTCGTCCGGTCACCACATGGCACGGGTGTACGACACCACCCGGAGGTTTCCTGGGTCCGTTTATGACCGCGGACCGGACGTTAAGGGTTAAAGAGAGGATTAGGTTGTTTACGTACAACCTGACTCTGCTGCTGTGAATAATCATTATTACTCGATTTATTATATGAACCAGCAGAGTCTTGGGAAGGCTTATTTAACTGAGTTAAATTCTCACACGACTGAACCCGCGTGTGGTAACCGTATGCGGTAAAATGTGCATCCGACATTTCCACCATTTCCTTGAGGCAATTAATCTTATGGGTTTTGAGTTGAGCCGACAATTCTGGAGGACACGACTTCTCTAGTTGCGTGCGAAGCAACAAGTCCTTTATCCCCTCCAACGTCTTGGGTGTTTCGGCCTTATCTAACCACTGATCCAGGTGGCTAGCGAGACGTGCACTAAACTGTGCAACGGTCTCTTTATCTTGCAAGGAAGCACTCAAAAACTGCTTCCGTGCATCATCGACCGTCACCCCATATGCTTGTAACAGAGCTTTTTTCATACTCGCATAATTCCTGGTGTCAGGATCGAGTCGGTAGAGGATACTGAGGGCTTTACCATCGAACAGGTTAAGGAACTCTATCTTCTTCACATCGTCACCAAAGACATACGTGTCTGCAAGCATCTCAAATCGCTCAATAAACGGTTCAATTTCGTCTCCCTCTACATACTTCGCCAGTTGTAGTCTCGGAGTTACTGTAGTCGAGCTTGCAGTACTGCTTCCGCTCGCGGTTTGACTACCATTCACTCGTGCTTGCAGTTCCGCCATTTTCTGTTCGTGTGCCCATCTTTCTCTTTCATGCTCTCTCTCTCTCTCTTCTGCCTCTCTCTGTTCCTTTTCAGCCTCTCTCTGTTCCTTTTCAGCCTCCCTTACACTCACCCTTTCGAGCCTGTCTTCCTCTTGACGACGCTCTACGTACTGTCGAATCTCGACCGTATCTGTATATCCCAAGCTTCGGGCTTCCTCCATCAATTCCGCTACGGTATACATATTAAAATATTTTCTATTGTTTCCTTTGCCTTAATTCCTGGACAACCGTAATCTATCTACTCGTGAAGGTGTGCGCGTGTGTGACTGGAATTAATACAAAGAGCAGGCCCCATGTTCGGGCGCCAATTATGTGGGGGTGGACTGAACGATATTATCAATGAATGTAGCTTTATAATAAATTACCAAAGCTTACCTTGCTGGAAATATGTAATCTCGTTGGTTGGCTGCAGCGAGTTACCCAGAGTTATATCCCTGTATCCTTCCCTCCAACACAATAAATTTATTTCTGGGTTCGTCCTGCTATATATGTATGATTATAGAGCATGCAATAAGGGTCAATTACCACACAAAATGCCAATTTTCTCTATTTATTAATAAATTCCAAGCCAACAAATGAATAATTAAATTCAATCAAAAAATCACACACACACACTTCCGTTCACGCTCCAATAGATAGCTATATACGTACGGTACTTACTCCTCGTCGCTCCTCTCCACACGTGCTTCCTCGGTCGCTCGTAGTACACGTGGACAGTAATATTACTTTACTTTAATATATTTATCACGAGCTAGCACTTCCCCTCGCACACACAGGAGACGGTAATTACGTTATCGTAATAGTAATGGAAATCAAGCAACCCAGTTGGTATATTTCAATGTCAATTCCACACTCGTTTACTGTCCCTCGTACACACACACACACTCGTAATTCCAGCCAGCCCTCTCCTCACCTATAAATGACACCTTACTGATTCTCGTCTAGCGAATGAATAGTGAGTTAATTAACAATAAGTCTTGTGAAAAAGTAATTAAACAATTTCGACGTTACGTTAAAACTATAGGCCCCTAGGCAAAGCAACGAGGGCTGGATACGAGGTGTGTTCTTCGTCCAGTGTGTATCTACCAACTCAATATATTTCTCAAAATCAGGACAAGGGTGGTGGGATAATTACCCTTCTGACCCTCCCCATTTCTACCTTTTCTCTACCTGGCGAGTGACTCATCAAGACTGTCCAATATCTACGTGTTCGTATGGCCTATTCCTTGACTACGTTTACATATGTCACTCACACTTTAGTTATACATGCAAATCACTTTTCCCATAACATGCAACTGCTTGCAAATGATTCCCTTCCACTTCAAAATCAATTTTAATAAGTAATAGATGCCCCCATAGCATAATTATTAATGCAAAATTTGTAGCAATGACTCCAGACACGGGATGGAGTGAGTGGGTACTCGACCTCACCTGACCTTACCTTCCCTGTCTACCTGGGGATTAATAGCCTGCACCTATATTTCAAATTGCTCAACTCAATTCCTCTGTCTTTGTCTTCCTGACTGAGGAAAATACCACTGTTCCATGCCTTATAGAACATTCCCCACACGTGGTATTCCATTGTTAATATATATATAATATATAGCATCCTACTACTTACGTACGTTACGTTATGATCACGGATCAAACCGTGACATACCTCCACCATCCCATTTTAACAACCCATTCATCTTGTCATCCATCTATCCCTCTTTCTCTTAAATAATAATAATAATAATAATAATAATAATAATAATAATAATAATAACAATTCACACCCACACACACTTTATATTCCCAGGGAGGGAGGGAGGGAGGAGAGGCGCCAGTGGGGTGTGGCTTGTCTGCACCACCGACACACACACACACTCGCACCGTACATACACACACACACATACACACATTCCTCCCACCAATCTCTTTACTTCACTCACTACTTACGTGTAAACTACAATTCCTAGAAACTTATACGTAGTTTCATTCTAAGCAACAACTCTTCCTCTTTCCAATGAGACTATCCACAGCTGTCTAGGACTACTGGTTACATAGATATCACCTCAGGAATACACATATGTAACTTTCATCCCTCTCTCATACATACGCGTACACGCACATTTCTCTCTGTCGGTCTCTCTAGTTCACTCACTACTTACGTGTAAACTACAATGCCTAAAAACTTATACGTAGTTTCATTCTAAGCAACAACTCTTCCTCTTTCTAATGAGACTATCCACAGCTGTGTAGGACTACTGGTTGCAAATATATCACCTCAGGAATACACATATGTAATTTATTTTTTGGCCCGAGCGAGCGTGAGTGAGCGGTGTGGGGTTGAGATGGTGGAGTGTTGCCAAAAAATAAATTACATATGTGTATTCCTGAGGTGATATCTTTGTAACGAATAGACCTAGACAGCTGTGGATAGTCTCATTGGAAAGAGGAAGAGTTGTTGCTTAGAATGAAACTAAGTATAAGTTTTTAGGAATTGTAGTTTAGACGTAGACAGTGAGTGAAGTAAAGAGATTGGTGGGAGGTGTGTATGGGTGGTGGTGGCTGTGTGTGTACGGTGTGTGTGTGTATGTGTGTGTACGGTGTCTGTGTGTGTGTGTGTGTGTGTACGGTGTCTGTGTGTGTGTGTGTGTGTGTTTGTGTGTGTATGTATGTGTACGGTGTCTGTGTGTGTGTGTGTACGGTGTCTGTGTGTGTATGTGTGTGTTTGTGTGTGTATGTATGTGTATGTGTATGTGTGTGTGTATGTATGTGTGTGTATGTGTGTATGTGTATGTGTACATATGTATGTGTGCGTATGTGCGTGTTTCTGAGAGTATGTGTGTATGTGCGTGTGTATGTATGTGTGTGTATGTGTGTATGTGTATGTGTGTATGTGTATGTGTGTGTGTATGTATGTGTGTGTGTATGTGTATATATGTATGTGTGCGTATGTGCATGTTTGTGTGTGCGCACGTCAGTGCGAGAATGAGAGAGAGAGAGAGAGAGAGAGAGAGAGAGAGAGAATGTGTGTGCGTATGTGTGTGTGAGTAGGAAAGTGATGTATCTCTCTCTCTCTCTCTCTCTCTCTCTCTCTCACACACACACACACACACACAAACACGCACATACGCACACATACATATGTACACATACACATACACACACATACATACACACACACATACACATACACATACACATACATACACACACAAACACACACATACACACACAGACACCGTACACACATACACACACAGACACCGTACACACAGCCACCACCACCGTACACACACACACACACACAGACACCGTACACACATACACACACAGACACCGTACACACAGACACACACACACACACCGTACACACATACACACACACACACCGTACACACATACACACATTCCACCCACC